>JAQZBX010004577.1:40489-59712 GCA_029593785.1 Cabassous unicinctus | reverse complement strand
TTTTTTTTTTTTTTTTAAGTTTTATTGGAATATGGTCATGTCCATTCATTTATGCCTTTTTATGTCTGTTTTCAAGCTATAATGACAGAGTTGAACTCTGAGTAGTTGTGACAGAGGCTGTGTGACCCAGAAAGTCAAAAATACTTATAGAAAAAAATTATTGATCCATGGTTTATCTGAAAGAGGAGCATTCAATGCAAATTATTCTCTGATTAATAGAAAGTGTGGGTCAATTTTGAGATTAAGATACATCTACATACCTTTATCTAGTCTAACATAAAATAAGAACAATAAGAAGAACAAGAATAACAGCATTTGGCATTTAGTTCTTATAATGTGCTGCATAGACTTCTGTTTATATGTATTATTAACTAATTTAATTTCATAATTGTATGATGTTGGTATTAGTTTTAGCCCAAACTAATAAATAAGCCACCTAAAGTCACACTGATTGTGTGAAGGAACTAGAATTTGAACCTTGGTTATCTAGCACCAGAACCCTGGCTTATAGAAGCAGGATGGTAAGTGCCTTATTTTTCTCACTATTCTCTGTGTTTCTTGGCTTTGCAAACATCCTATGAGCCTTAGTCTATCAGACTAAGTGAAATCAGAGTCATTGCTGGAGAAGAGAATTTCCTGAGGCAGTACAAATTTGTTTGGCCCTAAATCAGTAATGGAACAGTGCAGAAGGCTACCTGTTCTTTCTTTTCATTTAGGATCATTGAGTGCCAAGGTTTTTAAAGAAATTATCTCACTAGCACTTACTTCCCTAAGGAGATGTGAAGTTTTATCCAAAATCTTCAGCTAAGTCAGAACAGGTAAGCAAAATCATTTGTTCAGTATGATAATGCAATTCAGTGACTGAGGTGGAAATTAAATTGACTTCCCTTCTTTTCTTCATTCCTTGTCTACTCACAAAGGCAGAGGTGTCCCTGGGCTTTGGTACTGAGAAATACCTCAGGGTTTGGGGTATGTTTGAAAAGAAAAGTTTCTTTATTTATGAAGAACTTTTAAAATCTTGAATGAAAAGCACGCCAAAAGCTTAGAAATGAGTCCCGTAGAGGTGAAAAGTGGTATTGATTGTCTAGTCACTGGCAGAGAAGCCAGACTCTGACAACCTGAATGTGATTCTAACTCTCACTGTGGCTTGCTTTGGGTCCTCTAACAAGCCATTTAATCTTGCCTACAGCTCGGGTCCTCTGTATTCACAGACAAGATAATAAATGCTTATCCTGAAGAACTTTAAACGTTTAGATGAAAAGCATCATAAGAGCTTAGACTAAATAATGATGAGCTTTTGGTATACTTGTCTCCATAACTGGCAGATTCCTTTGAAGTGAAACACCAAAGCTCCAAAGCTCTGGGTTCTCTGATAGAGGACAGTAGGAGGAGAATCAGCTGGGGTGAGGTATCTATATTGCTCCTTTCCTTCCACTTCTGATGACTGGAATCACAAAAGCCCCTGTATACACCATCCCTTTACACATAAGCTCAGATTCATAAACTGCACATGGAAAAGGAGGTGGGGGAGAATGAGTGAGGAGTGGTGGTGGAATATATAGCAGACAAGGTATCTATGATGATATACTGTTGTGCTGGTGGTGGTGAGGGGATATGGCCAGCCTGGAGAGATCAGGGATAAGAGATACAGATCATTTGATAGACACAAATTCTATATTTGACACTGATTGGTTCTAGAAAGGGTTTGAAATGAATGCCCTTAAATCAGACTAACCAATGGATTATATAAAACTGTAAAGATATGGCTAAAAAGCAAAAACAGAAACAAAACAACCCTACAGTAGAAAGCTATGCTCTGACTGTGCAGAAACAATGACTAGTAGCAGGGTCTTGTGCACACAAGTGGAATTTGTACATCATACGATTTAACATCTCGTTTATTTCATGGATCAATTTATCTTGGAGAGTACTACACATTAGCACTTCATTCTTTTTAAATGGCTGTTTTGTATTTGCTTGAACTATAGTTTATTTAATTAGTCTCTTGTTTCATCACATGTAAGCTTTTCCCCCTATTGCTTTGCTATAAAAAGCAATGGTGAGTGCACATCCTTGTACATTTATCAAGGTATATTTTTGTTGGTACACGCACAAGGTAAATTCTTACCATTGGAACCACGCCATCAAAGCTATGTTAAATTTTGACAGATTTGGCTCCATGTCTACTGAAACCATGGGCAGGAAAAATGGTTTGTGGAGCTAGTATAACCACTGACTACAGGGGATTTACTTACAATTGTAATTTATGTTAACTGAGGGATTTATAACATTGCTGTAACCAGATGGCTTCCTCACCCCTCACTTACAGACTGTTTAGCTTATCTCCATTCCTTTACTTGTTATTTTGTTATCTTATGATAACCGAACGTTTATAACATTGCTGTAACCAAATGTTTGTCCCTTATTTATAGCCCCTCACAGACTGTTTGTTTAGCTTATCTCCATTCCTTTACGTTTTATTGTAGTTATCTTATGTTAACTGAGTGATCTATAACATTGCCATAACCAGATGCTTGCTCATTTTTTATAACATGTCATTTATAGGACTCATTTACAGCTGGTTTATGCTTACCCCAGCTAGCTTTTATTGATTTTGAAGGGCTTCCTGGGCCCACACTTGCACACTCCCTATTAACTCTAACCAAAACATAACCAATCAATATATGATGTCACTATTTCCACCTGCCTTTGTTTGAATCCCATAAAAACCCTAAGCTCTTTAGACTTGGGGGAGACAAATTTTAGTTTTTTTTCCCCCTGTCTCCTTGCTTGGCTGCCCTGCAATAAAATCTCTTTCATTACTTGAAATCCTGGTGTCACAGTATTGACTTCTATGAGCATCAGGCAATGAGCCCTTGCTTGGTAACACTACCAAGAAGTTGCTCTAATTACAGAAGCACAGATCCAAATATATTAAGACTGTCTGTTTCTCTCCCATTCTCACTGGTACTGAATATTATCAAAGTTTTTTATTTTTCACATCAATTTTCTAGGTTAAAAATGGGTTGATTTATAAATGCCTGTTGTCTGTTAAGAAAATAAGAACTTTGTTATATGTTTAACTATTTGTTTGAATTTTTCAATTATATTGTGATTTTGCTTATCGTTTTTTAATGTTTCTTTTTTAAGGAGATGATTTTTTTTTAGGTCATTGCAATAGAAAACATTCATTAGTGACAAACAACTCAAAAGAAAGGAAGGGGCCCTGGGGTTTTATAGAGGCAAGTAAATGGGAATTATTGAGTCTTTTGGGATTAGCCATTTCCTAGAACATAAAGAGTGGGGAATGTCTCAACCATCTCTACTTTCTGGGAGCACAGGGGTCAGATAATGTTCAGTATTATCAGCCTCTCCTTTTGTTCAAGGCAAACTTCACTAAATTTCTTACAACTTATGAGTGGGGAGAAGCAGGTTTTACAAAATATTCTCCTCAGAACTCTTTTTGGTCTTCGTATGGTTCATTTTTTAAATAACTTTAAAAAAAATTTTATGGCTAATTGATTAATCTTTTCCTTTTGTGTTGCACACAGAAAATACCACACAAACCATAAAATAATATATTCAAATACCATAAAATACCATCAAAACCATAAAATAATATCATTTTTTCTTAATACTATATGTTATTTTTTTTGCATTTAAATTTTTACCTGTTGAATTTATTTTGGTATAAGGATTTAGGAAATACTCCATTATTTTTTCCCAAGTGGCTATCTAGTTGCTCCAACATAATTTTATGTAATCTGTCTTTTCTCAACTGATTTATATGACACCTTTAATATACAGATATAATAATTTCTCATATGAATTACATCTATTGCTGATTCTCTACCCTTGTCCACAGATTATTTTCTGTTCATTCCTTTCCAATGAAATCATATTTTTGGTAAAATCCATTGAAGTATAATATGCAGAAAAGTGCACAAATGATAAATGTACAACACAACGAATATTCACAAAATGAACTCACCCATATAAACAGTGCCTAGATGATGAGACACAACACAACCAGGATGTCAGTTATTCCCTTGGGCCCCTTCTTGTTACTTTCTTTCCTCCCAAGGGAAAAAAAATAGGGTTTTGAGGATAAAAATAATCGTTTCTATTATTGAATGGTTACGATGTGCTAGAGTCTTTTAAAAGGCTCAAGCCTTTTACTTATGGTAGCATCTCCAAACTTTTATGGAGATTTCATTTGGAAGTGGGATTCAATTTATTCTTTGATTCTCCAGATGGAGAAATTAGGACTTAGTTGTAAAAATTAGAAAGAGGCATATTTAAAGTGAATATATGAATTTTAAAAAATGGAACTCTTGAAATTCAAATGAGGAGGTTCCCTGTCATATGAAGTATACAAACAGCATCTGAGTTGTCACTGGCCTGGAAAGATTCAGAGATAATTTATGACTTTTGGTTGAAGGTTAGACTGAGTTACATAGAAGTTGTCTTCCTATTCTGAGATTCTATGATTCTAGAATCCATTTCTTGGATCTCAATCAAGAAACGAACATATCTTTAGAAACAAAAATATAGGTTTCCAAGATTGAGATGTTGAAGTTATCACCAGATAGTAAGATTTTGGGATGCATAATAAATAAATAAAGTTGAAAGTCATTTAATATCAATTAATATAACCAATAAAATATACTTGTCACTCTTAAACATATCCTCAGAAGAGAGTTTTACTCTACTGTCAGCATAACCAATACCCAATGTACAACTCTCGTCGGTTTATTGAAAAGACAGCAAGCATGCTATGAGACTGAAAAATGTTCTTTTATAGTTCCACTTGTCCACAACTGAGTGCATGTAATATATGAATCTTATATCTCTTTGGTTCAGATTCTCTCTCTCTCCTTTTAATTTTTTTCTAAGGTAGTTCTTCCAAACTCATAGCTTCCTTTTGGGAAGCTGTGGAAACATAAATGCTACAGAGGCAATGCATAACTAACTTTTTGTTTTTTCAGGAAGATTACAGAAATGGTCTCTTTGTCTTTCAGGTCCCTTAAATGATGATGTATCTTAGCATTTTGTCTATATAACTCTAAATAATTGTTTAGATTTATAAAGTGATAAACTATATACTAAATGATTTTACCTGTTTCATGATCTTTTTACTGTAGTATAGTTACTGTATAGCATAGTGTTCACTGTGTGCCAGCTTGCTTTACTTTGCTTTTTGCATATGACAACAGACCATTAAGATTTGAAGAGCATTTTAAAATTTTCACAGTGTTCACAACACGGTAGTTTACTATAGTAATTATTTTCCCTCCTAAGAATTTCTTCTAGACAAGAACTATCTATTTTTGGGAAACTTATGATTTTCCGCATTTTAGTCATCATTATTAGCATTTGTTCCATTTTTAAGGCCGTTTTTAATTAAGAACAAAATTTTTATGATTTTATGAGAAGTAAGTACAAAACAACAAAACTGTGGAGTTTGAGATGCTATGTGTTCAGCTGGATTCACTCACTAACTGTCACACCCACACAACAGATTTATCATTTACAAATCGGCCAAAACTATTGATAAATTAATACATGGCATGAACTTTCTGGATTGCTTAGAAATATTCAATGTGATGAGTGTTACATAGGGAATGCCAAGCCCCAACTATATGTCACGAAAGAACTGACTTTCAGTTGCTGGGAATTACTTTCAGGTTTGGAGTATTTAATCTCAAGTTGATGTTGACAGGAACATGGTATTTTATGGCACTTTAAAGATCTCTGATAACTCAGAAAATATTTCCTGTGTTATTAGCAGAATAAAGTACTAGTTTCTGCTTTATCTTTGTGGTTCTGAGGCTATACTTTTGAGGATCCCAATAGTATCTGAGCTGTGAGTAGTCTTTGAAGGAGGCTCTGGGGTTTTGCCTGTGCTTTGGAGGTATGGCTTGAGCACTTTAGAATCTATGAAGTGTTTCACTAAAACTATTAGAAGCCCTAGTACAGTGAACTTTTCTGCAACTGGGATTTCATTTAAAAATAATCAGAGATAGCACACTGGGGCATAGGAGGTTTTGTAGTAAGAATTTCAAATCACTGATGTCTTTCTGCAAAGTGTTAAATTGATTGCCTAGAGGCACTGAGTCTCCATGAATCAAGTAAATAGATAAAATCAGTTTCCACCTGGTAAAGTTTGATTCGAATTCCTAGATGTGATAAGTGCAATTTGTATCTAGACATAAAAGTCAGAACTGTGACTCATTATTCTTACCTACCTACCGTTAGAATTAGTGGTTTGAGGTTTTTGTGGTCTTTTTTTTTTTGGTAAGTCTTGAAAGCAACGATAAACCAGTTGATGGGTGTAGTATTTTATGTTTTACTAATAAATTGTTCAAAAACTAAACAGATATTGTAATATTTTCAGGCTAGTTATTACAGAAGCTCTTTAGAAACTGCTAGGATTTCCATATTATTTTGCTTATTCCAGAGTTGTGATGGGTGACTCAAAGTTAAAAATAAATCTGGATTAGTGCATTAAGCTGTATTTTTTTTGGTAATGATTGTAAACTGGGTCTCAGTCCATATCATTATAATAAATAAAAGTCTAAAATGCAGAGTGAGTCTTAAAAGTAGACAGTATTATTTCACACGTAATGAGATATAGGGTCTCTGCAATAACTCAATGGTTTAAAAGAAAGTACATTATTTTATTTTTCCTTGGCAGAGCTTAAATTCTCAATCTGCCATTAGAATCAAAGAGCTGGAAGGGACTTTACTGATCATTAGTCAATGCCTTATTTTGGAGAGGAGGAAACTGAGACTCAGAGATCTTGGGTGACTCATACAAGGTCAGGAGCTAACTAATGGCAGAGCTGGAACTAAATCCAAGTCCATCAAACCTTAAATAATGCTTTAATTTCTTTGGCAGCATTTCTGAATTTATGAAGCTTTCCTACTCTTCTGCTTTGTTGATGGTAGCTGCTTCAGAAATGACTTTCTGGTGCTCTAGTGAGGCAGGTTAGCCAGGGAAATGAGACAACAAGGCACAACATAGCCAACAGACAACATGGCTGCAAGATCTCGCTGAGACCTTGAATTTAACCTTGAGGTCCCAGTTTCTCCTTCTGGGGCCTCACCTTGGCCCCGGATATTCCAAACAGTCCTCACCACTGGCTCCCACTATTGGTGGGGTAGCCAATAACAGCCGAGGCCACTCCCCTTGCTAAGCTAAGGCTTAGCAACAGCAACGGGAAGAGTAATCCATAGTTTAATAAAGGTGACCACGCAAGCCAGATTGCTCTCTCTGCCTGGAGGAGCCTGCACCAAATCTAGGTGCGTATTTCCGTCCTCCTCTCCCATTTCTCAGCAAGCTCTGTTCTTTCCCCCCATTTCCCAATAAATTCTTTTCACTGGCCTAACTAAACTGGCATGCTCTTAAATTCTTTCATGCAACTTAGCCAAGAACCTAGAGGAATCCAACACTTCCCCATCTTCATTTGACGAGCAGCAACCAGGAGGGGATCTAGAAGCAGGTAAACCTCCCCGACACCTGACAAGAACTGGTGAGTCTAAATTTTTATAGCCTGTCTGTGCACTCTTATGGTTCTGCCATTTTAAAGGGATTGCTGGATAGGCTACCACAGGACATAAACTTGGTCTGCCTAGACTTCCAGCTCCCTCTCCAGAGGTGGTAGGGGTGAGCCCCCACGCCGTGTAGATCCAAGGAAATTCTGGGTGGTGGGTGAAACTGCCCTTGAGACCTGACTGGGCATATGGCCTAAGTCAAGCAGGAGTCTGCCAGGAGTTTACCAGCCCTCTCTGTGAGTTCAGAATGGCCATCACCCATTGTATCACTTCCTTAGCCTGCTAGTTAACTCCTTTTAATTAAAAGTGCCTTTGATCTTCCAACTACTGCTGTCCTCATTTTGGGTCTGTGAGATGCTTTAGAATGCCTTAGAAACTGAAAATGCATTTGTTAGCATTTTCATATCATTATAATAAATATGATGTTATTTATTATATAATATAAATATATTTATATATTTAAATATGGCATTTGAGCAACAAGGAGGCTCTCAGGACGCAACCCTTAGGCACCCCATAACAATAGGCTGATTTTCAATTTCAAGAGCAAAGACTCAAAGCCTAGTCATCAATATCAAGGGCCCATCAGTGGATCATCCTCCTTTGCCAGTCACTGCCCCTGCACTTGGAGGACTGTTGTTGCTCCCTTAGAGAATGTGGCAAAGCTCTCCAGGATGGGAATTCAGTATTCTCTCGTTTATTGTGTGAGTCTCCACTCCCTGTGACAATGCCCTGTGAACACTGAACATTTTTATATACCTTATTTGTATGTTCAGGTGAACTTCCTCCCATGCATCCCCCGTCCCTGACACCCCACACCAACGATCCTCCCCCACTCCAATTGTAACCCTTCTGTGATCCAAAGCCGCTTCAAAGATGAAGCCATTACAATAGCCTAATACAATTAATAGGAAAATGAAATAATAATGATAAGTTTAAATATAAGAGAAAAAATACATAAAATTAAAAAAAAACAAAACTAAAACTAAAATTAAAAGAATGGGATATTAAAAAATGATAAATATTAAAAAAATTTTTTTTTGACATTGTGCCTTTCATCACTGCAATATCTGGTGTCCTGTCTGTGCCATGTCACCTTCCCCCATTCATTCCCCAATGTCTCACTATTTTTCATTTTGTTTTCAAAGAAGTTTTAGGTCACAGCAAAGTCACACACAGAATACAGGAGATTCTCATATAACCAACATCCTCCCCTTTTCCTCCCTCCCATATTAATACCTTTTTATATGTGGATGGTATCTTTGTTATAACTGATACACAAATAGTGAAACATAGCTACTAAACATGGTCAATGGTTTACACTATGGCTTACATTTTAGACCATACACTTTTTATAAATTTTGATGATATTTACCATGTCCTGTGTCCATCACTGTAAGATCATGAAGAACAATTCCGTTAACCACTAAATTCCCCCTGTTTGATCTATTCTATTCCTCCCTCCCCATTCCCCCGGGGCCCATGGCGACCCCCTGGCTTGACTCGTTGGATGACAAGATTCATAGTTACATGCAACAAGACTGAGGTCTTGACACACTGGTTTGTCCTCCCCTATCAGGAATTGCCCTTGCTCTTGAGAGACCCCCATCTGTCTATTTGTGAACAAATCAGTCCTCTCAAAGATGGGAGTCCAACTCCTTCCCGCTCATTATGTGGGTTTCCACCCACTGATACAGCACATCATGACAGAATGATCACTCACACACTCCCTAGAAGCCTGCTCCAGGTGCACCCTATCCTGAATGCCTCCCCGCCCCCCCCCCCCCCGCCATCCAACACCTGAAACCAGTAACCCTTCCTTGTCATATAGCTTTAAGAATATTCCCAACTTTGTACTTTCAACCACATACCCGCAAATCCCCAGTTCACCTGGTCCCTCTTCCAACCCTCCCCCCCAGTACCCTGGACCTTCTAACCCACCCTTCCCAATCTACCTGTCAACCCTGTACTACCCAACCCAATAATATCACTACCCTCCTGTCCTATCCCTTCAATATGCAACTACACTCTTTCACCTCACCAAAGATTACATCCGTATGGGTGATGGCTCACAACCTTCTCCTCTCTTTCTATTTCTTGTAAACTTATCTTCCAGACAATAGCTCTCTGAGACTGTTCAATTTCCTTAATTCATATCAGTGAGGTCATGTACTGTTCATTCTTCAATGCCTGGCTTGCTTCACTCAACATAATGTCCTCAAGATTCATCCATGTTATCCCGTGTATAAGCACTTTATTCCTTCTTTCAGCTGAGTAATATTCCATTGTATGTATGTACCACATTTTTTTATCCATTCATCTTTTGATGGGCTTAAATAAATGGAAGAATATTTTCTGTTCATGGATAAGAAGACTAAATATCATTAAGATGTCTATCCTACCCAAACTAATCTACAGATTTAATGCAATTCCAACACAAATCAACACAGCATTTTTTAATGAATTGGAAAAACTGACTATAAAATATATCTGTTTTTTTAAAATGGGCTTTTAATGTTGGTTTTACCTGAGGAACTCAGTCCCTGGGAGCAGCTATGAGGTGAGCTCACTCATAGCCAGCTCCTAAGACTGTTGCAAAGTAGGCAAAGGAAAGGTCCTGAGCCAGCCCCTTTCCTAGGGTCAGCTGGCTTGGGTGTTTGGTCTGGGAGCTGGACCCAGATGCCCCCAAGACCTCTGAGGCTCTAGGGATGCCCAGAGACATAAGGCTCCTGATCCCCAGGATAGTGAGCAGGACTCCCAATTTCAGGACCCTGGCTCTGTGAGCAATCTGTTCAGTCAGGGCTAGTGGTGGGATGCCCCCAGACTGACAATACATCTTATCCTCCCCTAGGATAGTGAGTGGCTTTTCCAGCATTCCAGCAGGGTCCCCATTGGGGTGTCTTCTCAGAAACTGGGACAACCTGCTTACTGATGGTCTAAAAAAGAAGAGGCTAATCTCTCTCTACAACACCACGTGGCTGCAGGACAAGTTACAGGTTGGCCGGGGGTGGCCACTAAAGGGGACCCGCAATCTAAGTCCTATACTTCAGATAGCCCTACAGTGTAAGAGGGAAGGAAAATGGGTAGAATTTCCCGATATACAGCTTTTCATAGCCCTACGTTATAATAAAAGCCTAAGGGGTTCTTGTCGGCTATGCTATGCAGAAGGAAATCTCAGAGTGCAGAGTAAGTCCCCTCCCAAGAAAGAAGATGATATCTTAGATGACCTCCATCTTAGTGGCCCACCTCGCTATGACTTGGCTCCGGACCCAGAAGCCTCTTTAAACTCACCTCCAGCGGAAGCTTCAGCACTTCCTTCATATGCCTTGAGGCCTAGTCCCGAAGTGGAGCCTCATTCCACACCCAGCTAGGAAGTCTAAGGGACTCTACCCTTTAAGGGAAGTAGCTAATGGGGACACAGGAGCCATTAGGTACATGCCCCTTTCTCTTTGGCCAAACTGGCACAGTGCAAAGAGAAGTTAGGCTGGTTCTCTGAGGACCTCACCAAATTTACTGAGGGGTTCCAGCACCTCACAATGATCTATGAACTAACATGGGGTGACATGCACATTATTCTTTCAACTTGCTGCACCCCAGAGGAAAAGCACCGCATCTAGACTGAGGCCCAAGGGCAAGCCGATAAACTGGCTGCCCAACAGCCTAACCAGTAGGTGGTAGGAGCAATAGCAATCCCTAACACAGATCCTGGGTGGAACTATCAAAGGGGACAGGCAGATCTGAAGGCTAGAGACATATGGCCCTGTGCCTCCTTGAAGGGATGAGGAGGTGCATTACCAAAGCAGTCAATTACAGTAAGTTCAGGAAAATTACTCAGGGACAAGATGAGAACCCAGCCTTATTTCAGGGAAGGTTGGTAGAGGTAATGAAGAAATATACTCTAATAGATCCTAACTCTAATGAAGGCCAGACACTCATAGCAACTTATTTCATCAGTCAGTCTGCTCTGGATATCCATAAGAAGATGCAAAAGCTTTCTATGGGTCCCCAAACTCCCACAAACACCCTTTTAGATACAGCCTTTTCAGTCTTCAACATTCGAGGACTGCCAAGGTGGAGAAGGTAAGGAGTGGTAAGGTAAAGGCCCGAGGACAGGCTCGCCTTTTTGCAGTCGCCGTTAAAGGCAGCCCACCATTTCAGGGCCACCCGGGTTCAGGCTCCACGTCAGCAGGAACCTGCTTCAAGTGTGGAGAGGCTGGCCACTGGAAACGTGGCTGCCTCAAGCTGTCTCACTGCTGATAGCTGCCAGGGCCTTGTCTCAGGTGCAGAAAGGATGGGCATTGGGACCGGGAGTGCACTGCTCCCCAAAGAGGAAACAGGGCTCCCTGCAAGCCCTGCTCCTTGCCTCTGAGGAGAGTTGAGGAGGCTCGAGGCTAAGTGTGGCTCCCTGGATGACACGGCAAACCATCAGCCAGGAGGAGGCACCTCGGGTGATTATTAATTCCTTAATTGATACGGGAGCCACTCGTTCTGTCCTAATCTGCCACTCTGGACCTCTTTCATCTCGGTCGTGTATTATAGTGGGAGTTGAAGGGAAATCAAAATCTAGACCGTTTACTAAACTTCTCCCCTGTAGACTAGGAAAGCTCTTAATAAGTCATCAATTCCTAGTTATTCCAGAATGTCCAGTCCTATTAATGGGATGAGACCTTCTCCATTCTCTAGGAGCTAGCATTTGATTAGAAGACCCCAGCCTGAACCCACAGGTGTATAATGCCTCAGAAATGAGAGTATGTGAGCCTGGGTTTGAAACTGTCTGTCTGGCTATAGTGTTAGTGTCAGACCCAGGGACCCCACCAAGCGAAATCCTCAAGAAATAGCCAATTAAATAAATCCTTTGGTATAGAATACCAGGGTTCCAGCTCGGGCACTCCGGGTTGCCCTGGTTTCCATTGCTTACAATACCAATCAGCCCTACCCTCATAGAAAGCATAGAAAACAGGTTCTTTAAGGAGGAAGCTGTTAAAAGACCTCTGGCCCTTGATTAAGAAATTCTTAGAGAATGGCCTGCTAACCCCCTGCCAATCTCCTTGAAAAAGCCCAACGGCACTCACCTGGCTGATTCAAGACTTAAGAGCAGTAAATAGCTTTGTCATACCCATTCATCCAGTTGTGCCCAACCCGTATACTCTGCTAAACCAGGTCCCAGAAACTGTAGCTTGTTTTACTGTTCTTGATTTAAAGGATGCCTTTTTCTGCATTCCTCTCCACCCAGATTCCCAACTCTTTTTTGCTTTTGAAAGGCAGGAGTCCAACTTTAAACCTCCAGTCCAGCTTACGTGGACTGTGCTGCTGCAGGGGTTCCAAGACAGCCCCCATAGTTTTGGGAATGCCTTAGCTCAGGATCTAGCTGATCCTCACTTGCCTCAGAGCTCCCTCCTATAATATGTGGATGATCTGTTGTCCGACAAAGGAAATTTCTGATGCCAACACCATTTTATTCCTTAATTTCCTAGCTGATAGGGGCAACAGAGTGTCAGCATCCAAGGCACAAATCTCTTCACAAAAAGTCTCCTTAGGGGTGAAACTTAGGGTTTCTTCTCAGCCCTGGGGAAAGATCTCTTTCCCCAGAAAGAATTCACGCCATCACGAGTATTCCCCAGCCCCAAACATAGAAACACTGAGAGTTTTCCTAGGAATGGCTGGTTACTGTAGACTGTGGATACCAAGGTTTGGCGAAATAGCCCGGCCACTGTACAGTGCTATTGTAGTGACTGATAGCCATTCCTTAGAATGAGGAACAGACCAGGAAGCTGCCTTCTGTACCTTAAACCAGGCCTTAGTTAGCCCTCCAGCCTTAGGAATTCCTAACCTAAACAAGCCTTTCTTTCTAAATTTAACTGAGAAGGGAGCGGCTCTAGGAGTGTTAGTCTAGAAATTGGGTGAGATTTCTCAACCAGTAGCTTATTTCTCTAAACTCCTGGATAACAGAGCCCAGGGATGGCCACCATGCCTGAGAGTGGTGGGGACAACCACCCTTTTATTTGAACAAGCCACCAAATTAACTTGGGGGCAACCTCTCTCAGTCTTCACCCCATACCAGGTGAAAGATTGCTTGAGGCCAGGGGCCACCAATGGCTTACAGGTAACCAGCTAATTAAATACCAGGCTCAATTATTAGAGACCCCTGAGGTGCAGCTAAGAGTGTGTCAGACCCTCAACCCAACAACCCTGCTACTGGCAGAGGGCCGAAGATCAGATCCTGAGGGGCCCCTTCTCCACTCCTGCCTTGAGACTCTTAACCAAAATTACTCAAGCAGGCCAGATTTAAAGGATGACCCTCTAGCAAACCCAGACTTTGGAAGCAGTTTTATTAAGGAAGGAATTAAAAGGGCAGGCTATGCCATAGTTTCTCAATTTGAAACCACAGAAGCCCAAGCCATTCCCCCTGGGACCTTGGCCCAGAAGGCAGGGCTGATTGCCCTCACCCGAAGTTTAAAACTGGCAGCTGGGAAAAGGGCTAACATTTACACAGACTCCAGGTATGCTTTCCTTGTCCTCCATGCCCACTCTGCTGGGTGGCAGGAGCGAAGCTTGCTTACCAACAGTGGGTCACCAATAAAGCACAGGCAAGAAATCCTGGACCTACTGGAAGCTGTTCTGTTGCTCTGAGAAAGAGCAGTTATGCATTGCCTGGGGCACCAGAAACAGACACTGCTGTAGCCAAGGGAAATGCCCAAGCAGACACAGCAGCTAAAGCTGAAGTGCAAACGCCAGTCTTTCTCTTAGCCCTTATCCCAGAGCCTGTCCCACTACCTAAGCTCCAGATTATACCCAGGATGAAAAAACTAAAGCAGCTAGCCTAGAGTTCACCCTGAAAGCTAGTGGGTGGTTTGTCAAGGAAGCTCAAGTCTACCTTCCAGGAGCGGACTTCACCAAGCCACTCATCTAGGGAGGGATACCCTAACCAGCCTAGCCAAATGGGTCTTCAAGGGCCAGGGCCTGGCAAAAACAATCAAAGAGGTCACCAAAAGTTGTTTCCTATGAGCAATTAATGACCCAAACAATGGGAGGCATAGCAAACCTCCTCCCTTAAACCCCCTGTCCAGATGCGGGGGATTATACCCAGGGGAGGACTGGCAGATAGACTTTACCCACGTGCCATCTTGCCAGGGCTATAAATACCTCTTAGTACTGGTCGATACTTTTACTGGATAGGTAAAATTACTAGAAGGGAAACAGCAAACGAAGTAGCTAAGACCCTCCTAAGGAAAATCGTTCCCAGGCTCAGACTACCGAAGTCATTCCAAAGTGACAATGGGCCAGCCTTTATTAGCAAAATAATCCAAGGTCTATTGGCTGCCCTTGGAATTAAATATCATCTTCATAGTTCCTGGAGGCCCCAATCCTCAGGGAAAGCAGAAAGAGCTAACCACACCCTGAAACAAATTCTGGCCAAACTTTGCCAGGAAACTACATTATTTTAGGTCACCAACCTGCTCATTGCTTTGCTGAGGCTGTATATAGCTCCAAAAGACCCGCTTCAGCTTAGCCCCTTCGAGATGGTCTATGGGCTACCTTTCCTCACCCAGGATCTAGTATTAGATCAGGAGACCCAAGAACTCACCAAATATTTTATCAACCTAGGAAAAACTCAACAAGTTATCCAGGAGTTTGGGAACAAAATCCTCTCTAGCCCCAACTGTGAGTTGCCTTTGCCTAAAGTTAAACCAGAAGTCCAGGTTCTGATCAAAACCTGGCAGGAGAACAGGCCTCACTCCCAGTTGGAGCAAAAATGGGAGAACTTTGCAGTTCTGATCACTCCCATAGCTGTTAAAGTTAAAGGAATTGCCAACTGGGTGCAATTCCCGAGTGAAGCCAGCTGTCCAAGGAAATGCCAACTCACCAGAAGCAACTGATGAAACGTTAGAGTGCCAACCATTGGACGGACTGAAATACCTCTTCCAGAGACAAAGTTAAGTAGTGTCTGTGCCAAAGTCATTACATACATTGTGTGCTATTCCCTCTAACTCTTGTCCAAATGAAGCTTCATGTATTCAACCACATCATCCTATGGCTAGGGGAAGGGCAAGCCAAACATCCTTTAAGAAATCTTGTCCAAAAAGTGGCCAACTTAGCCAATAAATCCTCATGTTGGCTCTGTGTGAACCAACTAGAAACATCCATGGCCTGGCCAGCTGCTCCCAAGCACTGGGCAGTCGCCAATCTCACAGTCTGGGATATTGCCACCATATCACCTAGTGCAGGGGTAGAATACTGACAACCCATCAATCAGCTTCTCACCATGCTCCAAGCTAGCAGCAGCATCTTACAACCTACCTCTCTCCCTCTATTAGGACCTCTCAGTTCACACACCTAAGAACACTACCTTCCCCATCTATATCTACTCTAATGCTTCCCAACATTCCCCCTCATCTCCTTTCCTGGGCCAACTTAATTTTACCTCTTGTAACAACATGTTCTGGATGGCCCCCCAGCTGGTCAAACACTTAGGTATGCTGAATGCTCCCCCTTGAGTGGTCTACCTCACCTAGTACCCCATCAACACCACAGTGCTTACCAGCACCAAAGACCCACTCAAGGCTCAGCAGCCTAGGGGAGGAATAGTAAGGGACTCAACTACTACCCAGTACTGTTGGAGATGCCCTGCTAGGTCATGTGACTATACTTCTAAATACAACTTATGCCTACCAAAGCATCCCACCAAAGATGCTGTGGGCATGTTGTAAACTAAATCCATGTAGCCTGGGAAGAGACACTAACCTTGTCTGGAATACCCACAGAAGCATCCTGTTTCATGACCCAGGGCCCAATGAGAGTATGTGGGTACTGTCTGCTAGCAGGCTAACCAGTGAGCTGGTAACTGTAAGCTCTGAAGAGGGCTCCAGCTCACCAATAACTAATCTCGCATTTGCTGCTACTTTAAACTCTCATGATGGAATTTTCCTTCTTTGGGGAGACAAGGCTTACCTCTCCTTACCTTCCCATCAGACCAGCTTATGCTTACTAGCATACATCAACCCCTCTATCTACTATGGTCCTGAAAACCTCACTGTGCCATTTCCTATATTTTCTCTTCATACAATAACTAACAGGGCAGTGCTTCTTCTCATTCCCATCCTAGCTGTGGGAACTGCGGTTGGTAGCCTATACCAAACCCAGCAGGTCTACCATCACCTCTCCCTAGAGTTAACCAACAGCATAGAAGAAACTAGCCAAGCCTTAGAAGTCCTAAGACAGCAAACAGACTCTCTTGCTGCTGTGGTGCTACAAAATCACAAAGCCCTAAACATGCTAACAGCAGCACAGGGGTGGGGGTGGGGGGACGCCTGTTTCTCAAGAAAAATGCTGTTTCTATGTAAATCGCCTCAGAATAGTCTTAAACAACATTCGAAACCTGCAAGATGAGGCCCACCGACTTCGGGGGGATGCAGCCTCTAGAAGCACCTGGCCTTTCTTATTCTCACGGTCCAGTGTGTCATGGCTGGCCCCCTTTCTGGACCCACTTACCACCATCTTCTTTATCCTTTTAGTGGGGCCATGTATCTTCAAAATTCTAACTAAGTTAATTTTTTCCAGAATCAGTGCCTTCCAGAACAAGGTATTAGTCACACAGGGATTTCAGCCAGTTCCAACCACAGTGTTGGACCTGTCTTTCCTCTTTCCTCAACCTCAATTGAATAGCCAGAGAGGTTTATGCCCTGCCAGGCAGGGACTACTGCCCTAACCAGCAGGAAGTAACTACAGAAGAATGACCATCACCCCTCAGAGCACCCCCTTAAGAATAAGGGCATGAACTCTCTGAGGGGGGAGTTGAGGCAGGTTAGCCAGGGAAACAAGGAGAAGATGAGCCACAAAATGGCCGACAGACAGCATGGCCAAGAGACAATATGGCTGCAAGACTTCGCTGAGACCTTGAGTTTAATTTTGAGGTCCCAGATTCTCTTTCTGGGACCTCCCCTTGGCCCCGGATATTCCAAACAGTCCTCATCACTGGCCCCCACTAGTGGGGTAGCCAATAATAGCTGAGGCCACTCCCCTTAGCATTAGCAACGGGAGGGGTAATCAACAGTTTAATAAAGGTGACCACACAAGCCAGATTGCGCTCTCTGCCTGGAGGAGCCCACACCCAATCTAGGCATGTATTTCTGTCCTTTCTTCCATTTTTCACCAAGCTCTGTTATTTTCCCCCATTTCCCAATAAATTCTTTTTACTGGCCTAATTAAACTGGTGTGTTCTTAAATTCTTTTAAGCAACTTAGCCAAGGACCTAGAGGAATCCAACACTTCTCCATCTTCACTAGGTCTTATGCTTTTGTTTCCTCTCCTTGTGTCAGTCCTAGCCTCATTGCCTTGTCTCTGAGTCTTAGAGATTCTTCCACAAGCCCTGACCCACCTGATCCTGTCTAGTTCTTAATTAGGTAAGAACTTCAGCCTCCATTTGTTGGTGGGGGGTGGGTGGGGGAGAAGAGTGGCTCTGACTTAAATCACCATCCCAAAATTGTTTACATGCTTCTTGGGAGATAAATGAAATGTTATTTTCCATGCAGAATAAAAATCCATGCATGAAATGAATGATCTATTATTAGTTGATTTATTCAACAAACATTTATTGAGCAATTACCATGTGCCAGACATTGTGCTAGGAATTGGGGATTCAAAGATGAATAAGCCATGGCACATGTCTTCAAGGAGTTGGCAGTCTAATTACAGGGGTTATAATGTTGTATGTGTTGCCTGGAGGTACAAGTATGCAAATTACATACCTGATATTGGGCAACCCTTGAATGGGCTCTTGGTTCACATCAAATGTTCCATGCTAATTGTATGTTTTTATACCTAGAGTTGAGAGAAGAAGTACAGATTTTTATTTAACAAACATTTATAGGGCACTTAGCAGGGACAAGGCAAGAACTTTAGAGTTATTAATTCACTTAATTCTCAGATCAACCCTAAGAGGTAGATTTTATTGTTATTCCCACTTAAAGATGAGGAACCCAAGGCACAGAGAAGTTAAATAAATTGTCTAAACCTACAGAGCTAGCAAGTGTGAAACTAGGATTTTAACCCAGGTAGTCCATGACTTTAGCCACTACTGTAAGATGGGGACTAAAGGAAGAAAAAGAATTGATGAATTCCACTTTTAGTAATAGCAGGGTAGAAGAGAGCAGGAGGACAGTAGAGCTTCTGAAGATGAGCTTAAAAAAGATTCAGAGAGTAGAGAATGATATTACTGGAGGTCTTTTAAAGAGAAAGCCAGGGGTAGGAGCCAGAAGCCAGAAGCCAGCAGGCATGGGAAGACAGAGGAGAGGACTTGGCATCTGAGGGGAAGTAGAGATGCAAGGTCAGGAATCCCATGGACCACAGCATGCTAATAACCCAGGGAGGAAGCAAGCCTTCTAGCCTCTCTCCTAAACCGTTAGCCAATAAATTCCCATTGTTAAGCTAACCCATTGTATGTATTTATTATAGTGAAGCAGACTAGTAAGACAGGGAATCAATAGAAGGATCTGGAACCTGAGAAGAAGTCCACGTGGATATCGATACCAAGATGGCTGCTGGAAAACCTTTGCGAGATTTCTGCCATCCAGAATGAGATTTCCTCTGGGAGCCAGGAGAAGCCCTTGTTATTCTCCAGGGCCATTATCATTGTGCCCTCCTGGGGGATTGATGGGGGGGGGGGGCGG
>JAQZBX010004577.1:0-40389 GCA_029593785.1 Cabassous unicinctus | reverse complement strand
AAATCTGGTAACAATAGCAGCTTGGTAAATTTGCCTTAATTTACCTTACAAAAAAGCTTTGTAATGTGTCCATGTTTAATCCTTGTATTACTTATTTTTGTCTGCTTGCCTATAGAAATTTGTGGGAAAGCTAGTTAAATCAAGGTCTAGTGTGCTTATTTGGAGATTTAATAGGGAATAGTTAGCCTGGGAAAATGGCATCAGATTTTCTTTTAAACCTGCTCCTTTCCTGTCTTATCAGCACTATTCACTGAGCCTCCCCAGTGGGAACAAGCTGCCTTCTGTTGATCTCCGACTGGATGTACATTGTAACCACCTGCGGAACTTGGAAAAATCCTGATGTTCAGTCATAGACCAGCCCAGTTAAACCAGAATCTCTGGGGTGAGTTTTTTATTATGTATATAAAAGCTTCCCAGCTACATTTGGGAACCAATAGCTTCAGGTGCTTTTCACGGGTGGGTGATTCTGTTCCTTGTTAAAACGCAGATTGGTGGGCCCCATATCCAGGGTTTCTGATTCAGAAGGTCTGGGGTTGGGCCTGGGAATTGATATTTCTAACAAGTTCCCAAGTGATGCTGGTGCTTCTGGTCTGGGCACCCCACTTTTGAGAACCGCGGGTTTAACCTCCTTGCTTACTCCATTCACTTCTTTCTGATCAGTTACAAAATCTTCCCGAATCCTACTTTCTAAATATTCTCATTTCCAACGTTGCTCTCCATTCACTTGTCTCTGTCCTAATTTCCCCCTCTTGAAATAGTTTTCTTTCTGGTGTTCTTGTTTCCAGTCCATTTCTACATTGCTGCCAGCATAGTCTTTCCAAAAATGTATATTATGTGACTATGACTCTATAAATTGGAGTTATTAATTTTGGTGTGTGAATTCCAATGACTCTCTTTTTTATTCAAAGTGTATTTCTAGTACTTATCCCATCTTCTACTTGCAAACTCTAGGTCTTTCTTTTCTGTTCCCAAGAGAAGCTTAGCTGTCCTTCTCCATCTTGCACAGTGTTGAGTGTGTACCTCTGTCATAGTGTTTATTACATCATATAGTGATTGTTTACACAACTGGCCTTCCTCCTAGTGTGAACTATAGGAGAGAGGGTATTGTATCTAATTCATTGTTGCATATCAAAGATTTAGAATAGTGCTTGAAACAAGGAAGCGTGCAATAAATACCTGTGGAGTGAGTGGGTTGATTTTTTTAAACTAATTTACTCCAAGTTCCCCCTACGTCCCTTGAACAATTCTTTAGTAGGACTCTGAGTAAGCAGAAATTTATACTTAATCATTACTTAATCAAATTTGTAATTATCACTGTAGTTGTCTGTTTTCTGAGCCAGACTGCCTTCTGAAGGAAATTGAGCTTTTGAAATCTTAATTAATTAAAAAAGTCAATATTTCTTCCAGAACAGAATACTATAAGTTATTACATGAACATAATTTAAAACATTCAGGTTTTGATTTTGTTCATCACAGTCAGACCCTTATTGTATGCTTACAGCAGAGTAAATAATGGTATTACTTTAATGGGATGTATTTATGGCCATATTAGGCATACAATTTAAAACATTATCCTATAAGTCATATGGTAAAATTTTACTCAGTTTACGTAAATTGAGGATTGACATATTTTCAAATGTGATTGAAAGGATGATAACAATGTTGTTTAAAAAAGTGCAATTTAAAACCCTAAATAAATTGTTGTGAAGTCTGTCAGACTATAAAATTAATCACTATTATGTATACCAAACCTTTGCATAGAAACTTGAATTTAGAATGTAACTTACATCTATGAAAGTCAATGTTACCCTATCAATACTGAATCCTTGGTTTATATAAAACCACAAAATAGGCTGAAAACAGAATCCTCCTGTTTTCTCCATGTGGTGGACATTTGTATTTCACTGCCTGGCATCTGTTCCTCTACTTTGTGGTAAAGCACTTTGATTTTCCTTTTCCTTTTGGAGAAATGTTTTGCCTTTGGGTAGTTACTTCTCTTTTATATGCAGTGATGGTGGTGGTATCATTCAAGGTGCCCTGCTCTTCAGCGGCCAGGGGGTGTGCACCAAATGAAGGCCCTTGGCTGCTTTCTGTTGCAATTTTGAAACCTGAGTAGAGTGACTGGTTGAAGCCATTTCATCTGGATGAGTGCCCGGGGTTGGTTAATCAGAGGCTTAACAATGCCATCAGGGATCTAAGGTCTTCCTTGTGTTAGGTCTACCATGACCACTGTGTAGGCTTTTCTTCGTAGCTGGGTTCCCCTCAGGGTCTCAGGATGGCTGCCACATATCCAGATGTCACAAGGCAATGCCTAAATACAAAAAAGTGAAGTTTCCATTGTAAGAGCAAAGAAAATCTTTCACAAAAATCCACCCATTAGATTTTCTCTCATATCTTATTGGCCAGAATTACCTTATAGAGTCACTCCTAAACCAGTCATAGGCAAGGTAAATGGTATTACTATGATTGTCCTTGTCTGATGTCACACATGATTCTAACATAGCCTCAGTGGTTTCTATTGCCTTTCTCCTATGCTGGGAAAACATTCAAATCATCATACTGAAATAATTTTTAAATCAGTTATTTTCTAGTTTTGTCAGTTATGTTGTCATAGATGGAGAGACACTAGAGGCCAAGGTTAAGAGCATAAGCTCTGGTGCCAGCCTGCCTGTCTCTATATCTCTTCTCTGTATTTGTTCACAGCACATCAGTGTTATCAACTCTATAGAAAGGGGACTACAATTGTACCTGCTTCATAAGATTTTTTTGAGGATTAAATGAGTTAATGTAACTTCTGCTAAGGCAGGAGTCATAGCAACATCCTTTCTCATATTTTTCTATGAGTAGCTTTAACCATGTTCAGCATTGTGATTCTAAACACAAAAATTCATTCAAAAAGAATGTCACCAAGATCAAGGATTTTAAAAAAACTAACACTGTTCATTATGGAAAATTGCATACATTTCTAAGTAGAGAGAACAGTGTAATGCACCTCCTTCGTCCAGCGGCAACAATGATTGACTCATGGCCAAATTTGTTTCATCCATGCCTCCCACTTCCCTCCAGATTATGTTGATTCAAATCCCAGAAACCATATCTTTTTATCTCTAGTGTACGTATCTCTCAAATGTAAAGATTGTTTTTTAAAACATGCAGGCAATACCATGGTCACACCTAAAAAGCATTAAGAAGTACTTGCAACTTCAAGTATCAAAACTGTATTTATATTTCTCTAATTGGCTCAACTTCCTTCCCTCCTTCCCTCCCTCTCTCGTTTCCTCCCTCCCTCCCTCTCTTCCTATTATTTTTGTATAACAGTAATATTTATTACTATTATAATATTTTGTATAACATATTATTACTATTATACAAAATATTGATCAAAATATTACTATTATTTTTGTATATTTTGTATAACAGTAATATTTATTACAATTATACAAAAATAATAGTAATATTTTTCTATTAATTGTAGTTATTTTCTTTATTGATACTCAAATTTTCCTATATTTGTCTATTGAGCCTCTTAAAAAGGCCATTGATTCCTTTTTAAAAAAAAATAAAACAAGATTTTCCTTTATTGAAATTTCACATCAAATTCCAAGTAGGGTAAAAATGATCATTCTAATAATGCTAATAATAGCTAACTTTTTTTGTTTTTAACTTTTTCAAAAACGTTTTACTTTTAACTGCATTCAAACTTACAGGACAGTTACAAAAACAATACAAACCCCACACAATAGGAGTTCTTAATCTTTTTTGTTCCACGGACCCCTTTGCCAGTCAGGTGAAAATCACAGACCCCTTACTAACTCCACACTGTATTGTGTATTATTTAATAACTATATCACACCCTCACCAACACGTCCCCACAAAGATAATGTTTTTTTGAATTTCAATTCAAGCTCATGGACCCTGGTTAAGAATCCCTGCCACACAGAGAACTTAATATACCCTTACCTACCCCACATACCCAGATCCACCAATTTTAACATTTTGCCACATTTACCATATATTCTTTCTATCTATCTATCATCTATCTATCCATCCATCCATTTTATGAACACTTGGGAGTAGGTTGTATACATCATGCTCTTTGAACACTTATTACTGCCATATACATTTCCTAAGAACTAGGATAGTCACTTATGTAATGACCTTAAATGAAGTTAACAAGTTCAAGAAATTTAGCATTAATATAAAGCTTACAGTTTACATTCTGATTTTTTCACATGACCCAATAATGTCTCTTTGAGCCTTTTCTCTTCCCTTCCCTTGGGCTAGATCCCATTCAAAATCACGTATTCCATTTAATTGTCATTGTCTCTTTAGTTTGCTTTTTTTAAAAATTGTGGGAACATATACACAACATAAAATTTCCCAACTCAACAGCTCCCAAGCATACTGTTGGTAGAGTCAATCACATTCACAATTTTGCAGTAACTTTACCACTTTCCATTACAAAACTGTCCCAGCTCCCCAAACAGGAACCTTACATCCATTATGCATTAACTCCCAGTTTCCCCCACCCCTGGCAACCTACACACTAATTTTACATATTCGCTGATTTTTGTTGTTGTTGTTACCATCGGGCTTCCAATTAACATCCTAAATCTATAACAATCTCATTTGTTTTGATATCAACTTAACTTCAGTAATATACAGAAACTATGTTCCTATAGTTCTCTGTTCCCCCTTTTATGTAGTTCTTGTCACAAATTCCATATTTTACGTTATGAGTCCAAAACCACTGATTTATGATTATTTTTTATGCATTTGCCTTTTACATCCTGTAGGAAGAAAAGGTGGAGTTACAAATAAAAAATACAATAGTTTTGGCATTTATATTTACCCATGTTGTTGCCCTCACCAATGATCTTTATTCCATGTGTCTTTTTATCTATTGTCTATTGCCCTTGTCTTCCAACCTGTCGAACTCTCTTTAGAGTCTCTTTTAGGGCTGGTCTAGTGGTGAAGATTTCCCTCAGATTCTGTTTATATGAGAGTGTCTCAATCTCTCACTCATTTGTGAAAGACAATTTTGCCTGATACAGACTTCTTGGTCAGCAATTTTTTGCTTTCAGCACTTTATGTCATCCCACTGCCTTCTTGCCTCCATGGTTTCGGGTGAGAAATTGGCATTTAATCTTATTGAGGCTCTCGTTTTTGTGACCCATTGCTTCTCACTTGCGGCTTTGAGGATTCTCTCTTTAACTTTCTCATTTGATAGTTTGATTTTAATATGCTGCAATGTGGGTCTATTTGGATTTATCTTGTTTGATGTTCATTGAGTGTCTTGGATGTATATTTTCCTGTTTTTCATTAAATTTGGGAAGTTTTTAGCCGTTATTAATTTGAATATTCTCTCTGTCCTTTTTTTCCTTCCTTTCTTTTTGGGGCTTCCACAGTGTACATATTGGTACATTTTATGCTGTCCCATGGGTTCCTCAGGCTCTGTTCACTTTTTAAAAATATTTTTTTTATTATTTTTTTTAAAAAGGGTATTTAGATTACAAAAAAGTTACACAAAAATAAAGGGGATTCCTATATGCCCCGCTTCCTACACCTCCCACATTTTCCTATATTAACAACATCTTTCATTAGTGTGGTACATTCGTTAAAATTGATGAAAACATTTTAGAGCTTTGCCACTAAGCATGGATTATACTTTACATTGTAGTTTACACTCTCTCTCACACAATTTTGTAGGTTATAGCAAGATATATAATGGCCCGTATCTGTCATTGTAATGTCATTCAGGAAAATTCCCAAGTCTCCAAAATGCCCTCATATTTCATGTGTATTTCCTTTCCCTGCCCTCAGAACCTCTAGTGGCCACTGCCTCCACATGAATGATATAGTTTCTTCCATTGCTAAAATCACAATAAGTCTATAGTAGAATACCAGTAAGTCTACTTTAGTCCATAGTTCATTCCCCAATCCTGAGGATTCTGGGATGGTGTTGCCCACTCACCCTCTAATTGAGAGGAGGCTTTGATCCCATGGGGCAGATGGATAGGACTCTCTTGCTTGCAGTTGTAGACTTTCTCGGTTCCTTAGGATGGTTGTTGCCCATCATCATCTCCTTGTTAGTTGTCCTGGGTGAGTCCAATGAACTGGAGAGTAGGTACTGTAACTCTGTTGAATTTCAGGGCCCAGGTGGCACATGGGCAGCCCAGAGATTAAAGTCTTTTGGATGTACACCTACCAACTCCAGCACCAACTATAGTTCAAATAAAAGGGACAGAAGAGGCATGTGTAGAGAAGTCACATCTGAGTCCAACTCTGTCACACTCAGGAGCACAAACTCCAAAGTACGGCCACTGGCAAGGCACCAAACTCCAGAGCTATCTGCCATGACTGTAGGTCCTGGGTGTCTCCAGGGCCCTCTGGATCCCCACTATTTGGGGTAGTATCTATCTCGGCTATCTATGAGATCCTGCTGAGACATGAATAAGTGTTACCTCTCTGATGACCTCCTGACTCACTTTGAAGTCTCTTAGCCATATACACTCATTTGTCTTTATCTTTCCCCCTTTTATTCAAGGTCTTTTTCCAGTTGTTTCACCAGCCAGGGCTTAGTAGTAATCCTTTGGTGCCAGGGAGGCTCATCCCTGGGAGTCATGTTCCACACTGGGGGGAAGTTATGCATTTATATGTGAGTTTGGCTTAGAGAGAGGCCACATTTGAGCAATAAGGAGGCTTTCAGGAGGCAACTCTTAGGCACTCTCCAAAACTAGGCTAAGTTGCAAATTCAAGAGCAAAAGGCTCATAAGCATAGCAGTCAATATTAAGGCCCCATCAATGGACCATCCTTCTTCATTAGACATTGCCCTTGTACTTGGGAGATTGCTGCTATTCCATTAGAGAATGTGGCAGATCTCCCCAGGATGGGAATTCAATAATCTTTCAGTTGTTGTGTGAATCTCTACCCACTGTGGCAATGCTCCATGAACATTTGAACATATTTATATACCTTATATGTATGCCCAGGTGAACTTCCTCCCATGTATCCCCCATCACTGATACCCCACACCTTTGGTCCTCCCGTTCCATAGTTGTAAGCTTTCTGTGATCCAAAACCTCTTAAAAAATGAAGCCAAGAATATTGCCAAATTTGATTAATAGGAAAATGAAATAATAATGGTAGGTTTAAACATAAGAAATAAAATACATAATAATTTAGAGAAAGCAAAACTAAAATAAAGTAAAAAAGATTGGGGTATTAAAAATGAAAAACATTAAAAAAATAAAATAAAGTAAAATAAATTATTTTTTTGACATTTTTCCTTTCATCACTGTAATATTAGTTGTCCAGTATGTACAGTGGCATTTTCTTCCATTTCTTCCCCAGTGTCTTACTATATATATATATAGTCTTCAAAAAAGTTTTAGGTCACAGTAAAGTTACAGGGTATGTATTGGGTTTAGGGGACTCCCATATACCCAACATCCACCCCCTTTTCCCCCTCCCCTATTAATAATCTTTTTACATGTGGATGGTACATTAGTTACAACTGATGTACAAATATTGAAACATAGCTACCAATCACGGTCAATTGTTTACATTATGGTTTACATTTTAGACCATACATTTTATAATTTTTGGGTGAAATTTAACATGGCCTGTATCCATCATTGCATGATCATGCAGAACACTTCCATTGCTCTCAAATACCCCCTCTTCAATCTCTTCTATACCTCTCTCCCCCTCCCCTCAGGCCCATGGAGACCACCAGGCTTCACTCGAAGGACAAGATTCCTAGATACTTGCAACAATGCTGAGGGCTGGACACATTAGTCAGTCCTCCCCTATTAGGAACTGCCCATGCTCTCGGCCCCCCACCCCCATTTGAGAACATATTGGGCCTCCCCAGCGTGGGAGTCCAACTCTTTCTCACTCATTATGTGGGTCTTCCCCCTCCTCCCCCCACAGATACAGCACACTGTGACAAAATGATCACTCTCACATTCTCTAGAAGACTGTCCCAGGTGTGCCCTGTTCCAAATGCTCCCCCTATTCAACACCCTAAACCAGTAATGCTTCCTTGTCATATTGCCAATAGAGTTTTCTCAACATTGTAGTTTCACCCACATACCCACCTATAACCAGTGTTCACCTATTCCCTCCCCCAACTGTCCTCCCAGTTCCTTGGACCATCCAACCCATACTCCCCACCCTACACTGCTGTCAGGCTTGCACTGCCCAACCTAATAGTATCCCTACACCCCTGTCATATCTCTTTACTGCACAACTACTTACTTCCACTTTATCATAGATTTCACCCCTATGATCATTCTTACAACCTTCTTTTCCTTTAGTATTTCCTGTAAACCTATCTTCCAGACTCTAGCTCTCTGAGTCACCTCGATTTGCATGATGCATATCAGAGAGGTCATGTAATATTTGTCCTTCAATGCCTGGCTTGCTTCACTCAACATAAGGTCCTCAAGATTCATCCTATGTTATCCCGCGTGTTAGTACTGTATTCCTTCTTACAGCTGAGTAATATTCCATTGTATGTATATACCACATTTTGCTTATCCATTCATCTGTTGATGGGCATTTGGGTTAATTCCAACTTTTGACAATAGTGAATAATGCCACTATGAACGCTGGTGTGCATATATCTGTTTGTGTCCTTGCTTTCAGTTCTTCTGGGTATATACCCAGCAGTGGAATTGCTGGGTCATATGGCAGATCTATATTTAGTTTTTTGAGGAACCGCCAAACTGTCCTCCACAATGGCTGGACCATTCTACATTCCCACCAGCAGTGGATGAAGGTTCCCATTCCTCCACATCCTCTCCAACACTTGTAGTCCTCTGTTTTTCTAATGGTCGCCAGTCTAATGGGTATATGACGGTATCTCATTGTAGTTTTGATTTGCATTTCCCCAATAGCTAGTGATGTTAATAATTTTTCATGTGCTTTTTAGCCATTTGTATTTCTTCTTTGGAGAAGTGTCTGTTCAAATCACTTGCCCATTTTTTTAAATGGGTTGTTTGTCTTTTTATTTTTGAGATATAGGATTTCTTTATATATGCTGGACATTAGGCTTCTATCAGATATATGGTTATCAAATAATTTTTTCCATTGGGTAGGCTGTCTTTTCACTTTCTTGACAAACTTCTTTGAGGTACAAAAGGTTTTAATTTGAGGTCTCATTTATCTACTATTTCTTTTGCTGCTTATGTTTTGGGTGTGAAGTTCATGAAGCCATTTCCTATTAAAAGTCCCGTAGGTGCTTCCCTACATTATCTTCCAAGGTCTTTATAGTCTTGGCTCTTATATTTAGATCTTTGATCCATCTTGAGTTGATTTTTGTATAAGGTGTGAGATTGTGTTCCTCTCTCATTCTTTTGGATATGGATATCCAGTTCTCCAAGCACCATTTGTTGAAGAAGCCTTTCTCTCCCAGTTGAGTGGGCTTGGTGGCCTTGTCGAATATCAGATAACTGTATATGCAAGGATCTATATTGGAGCTCTCGATTAGGTTCCATTGGTCAGTATGTCTTTCCTTGTGCCAATACCGTGCAGTTTTGACCACTGTAGCTTGGTAGTATGCTTTAAAGTCAGGTAGTGTGATTCCTCTGATTTCATTTTTCTTTCTCAATATGTCTTTGGCTATTCGGGGCCACTTGCCCTTCCAAATAAATTTCATAGTTTTTCCAATTCGGTAAAAAATGCTGTGTTGATTTTTATTGGGATTGCATTAAATCTGTATATTAGTTTGGGTAGGATAGATATCTTAATGATGCTTAGTCTTCCTGTTCATGAACAGGGAATATTGTTCCATTTATTTAAGGCTTCTTTGAGTTCCTTTAACAGTGCTGTGTAGTTTTCTGTGTATAAGTCATATATATCTGTTCACTTTTCTTCATTGTTTCTACCTTCTTTTCCTCATATGGGATGATTTCAATTCTCTTATCTGCAAGTTCTCTGCTTCTTTCTTCTTCCAGCTCCAATCTTCTATTGAACCCTGGTAGGGTCTATGGTTCACATTAGGGTTCACTGTTTGTGTTGTACAGGCCCTATATTAATTTTTTTTTCTAGAAACATATGTATATACCCTAAAATTTCCATTTTTAACCACATTCAAATATATAATTCAGTGGTATTAATTTCATTCACAATGTTCTGCTACCATCACCACTGTCCATTACCAAAACTTTGCCATTATCCCAAATGGAAATTCTGTACCAATCAGGCATCAACTCCCCATTGCCTATCCCCATCCTGGCTCTTGGTAAACTGTATTCTAGATTCTGACTCTATGAATTTGTTCTATTTATTTCATATCAGTGAGATCATATCATATACACTGGCTTTTATAATGCTAAAATAACAATCTTATGGAGAATTTAGTAATGGAAGAAAAATATTCTTAACATGATTACCTCTACCAGCATGTTCATATATTAGTTTTCTATTTACATAACAAATTACTATCTCTTAGAAGCTTGAAACAATGCAAATGTATTATATTACAGTTTTCATGCATCAGGAGTCTGGGCATGGCTTAGCTGGATCCTCTGTTTGTGTCTCACAAGGCTGCAATGAAGACGATTTTGCTGGGGCTACAATTTTCATCTGATGCTCTGGGTTCTCTTCCAAGCTCAGTCAGGTTGTTTTCAGAGTTCAGTTCCCTCTGATTGTATGACTAAGGTCCCCATAATTTTGCTGGGGACAGCTTTCAGCTACCAGAGATTGCCCACAGTTCCTTGCCATGCTTATTTTTATTGCTGGTGTTAAACAATGGGAATTTATTGGCTCATGGTTTGAGGCTGGGAAAAATTCCAGATAAAGACATCATCAAAGTTATGCTTTCTTCCTGAAGACTATGGTATTCTGGGATTGGCTGCTGCGATCTTTGGTCCTTAGCTTGTCACATGGCAAGGCACATGGCAGCATCTCCTGGTCTCTCCCTTCCCTTCCTGGTTCTGTCGATGCTCAGGTTTTGGCTGCTCCCTATGGCATTCTCTCTCTAGTTCTGAATTTTATTCTGTGGGTAAAGGACTCCAGAAATAGGATTAAGACTCATCCTGATTGAGGTGGGCCACTCCTTAACTGAAATAATCTTAACAAAAGTTTCTACTTACAATAGGTTCACATTCACAGGAATGGATTTTAAGACCATGATTTTCTGGGATACATACAACTTCAAACCACTACAGCACCCAAATCTCCACTTATATCATTTTGACTTCTTGTGTGATAGATACCCTGATACCCACAAGCCTCATAGCAAGGTCTTTGTTGTCTCTACTAATTTAATGTCATTTAAACTGTACCACCTTTTTCTTTACTTTATTAGAGAAATTGTGGGTTTACAGAACAATCATGCATAAAATACAGGATTCCTATATACCACCCTATCATTAACACCTTATATTGCTGTGAAACATTTGTTACAATTGATGAAAGCACATTTTTATAATTGTACTATTATCTATAGTCCATGGTTTAACTTAAGGTTCACTGTTTGTATAGTGCAGTTCCATGGATTTTTTTTTTTTAAGTTTTTTCTGTTACCATATATACAAACTAACATTTCCCCTTTTAACTCCATTCAGATATATATTTCAGTGCTGTTACCCCATAGGCAGTTTACAAAAGGGATGTTTGCTCTCTTCTGGGCCCTCTGACTTCTCTTTCTAACCAATAACCTCCTTTTTTTTGGAGGTATGGGCATTGAACCCAGGACCCCATACATAGGAAGCAGGTGCTCAACCACTGAGCTACATCTGCTCCCTAATAAGAGCTGGGTTTTTTCATTTGTTTGTTTTTAGGAGGTACCGGGGATGAAACACGGGACCTCGTACATGGGAAGCAGGTGCTCAACCACTTGAGCTACATCTGCTCCCCTCTAAACTCCTTTTATGACCTTCTCTGACTTGGTCAAGCTCAACCAGAATAATCTCCATTTTAATGAACTGATTAGGGACCTTAATTACATCTGTAAAATCCTTTTTGCTATATAACATGAAAATCATAGGAGTGATATCCTGTCCTATACACAGGTCTTGCCAAAGGCATGGGTTATTGGAGCTTATTTTAGAATTCTGCCTACCACATATATTTCCTCTAGTTCTTCATGAAGCATGTATTTACATAGTTGTAAAATATAGAACATTTAAATATGTATACCCTCCTTTTAACTATATCATATAGCAAGCATTTATGTTATTACATAGGCTTCACAACCATACCTGTAAGAGGTTTGTAATATATTATATCAAATTTAATTTGAAAAAAATTCTTACTTTTTTTCATGTCTAATCTTGGGAAGATGATTGTCTTAGTTTGCCACAGGGCTACTGATAAAAAGTACCAGAAATGGGTTGGCTTTTATAATGGGAAATTTATTTGGTTAAAAGCTAACAGTTCCGAGGCTGTGAAATGTCCAGATCAAGGCACCATCAGAGATGCTGTCTCACCAAAATCAGCTACTGTTGATCCTAGCATCCTGCCAAGTGGTGAAGTTGGCTGCCAATCTCTGCCTTCCCCTCCAGAATTTACTGTCTCCCGGAACTCAGCTGTAGGCAACCGGGCATATGGCTTGTCTCTTTATGGGCTTCCTCTCTCAGTCTTGGCTGCTCCACTTTATTCCCGGGTTCAGCTATGAGCTATCAGGCATATGGTTCATCATTCCCTGCGCCTCAGCTCCTTGAGCCTCTTGGGCGTTCTCTGTTTTCCTGCAGTCCTCTCTCTCACATGGCAGGATCAATATAATATGGTAGCTCCCTTTTCTTTTGTGTGTCTCTCTCTGTGTCTCCAGTTTTATCAGACACAGCAAAAGGGCAGAGACTCAACCTGAGTCATACCTCACTGATGTAGTCCAATCAAAAAGGTCTCACCCACAGGAATGGATTAATTAAAAAACATAATATTTTTCTTTTTGGATTCATGAAAGAACTTCAAACTGTCACAATGATAAAATAGTGTGGTTAAGATAGTTAACTTTGAAGTTGGACAAGTAAGTGTGTTACCTTTTCTAGTCTTTTCCTTCATTTGTAAAATGTGTATAGTAAAACTACTTATTGCACATGGTATTCTTAAGATTAAATGAGATGATACATATAAAATGCTTAACATAGGAAGCTTTTAAATAGCATAGACATCATTATAATCATCATTGTTTATTCTGACTCCATTCTTATTTTACTCCAAGTTCTTAGAGATTAATTTTGTATAAAGACTTTTTCTTGATGCCAGTGGGAATGCAGAAATATTTGGGATATGAAGTAGAATAATACAACTAGTGAGTTTTCACTTACTGGTTGTGTGACTTTGGTCAAGGCTCTTAGCTTCCTCATCTGTAAAGTGGAAGTAGCAATATGTATTACACAGCTTCTTTGATAATGTCTGTAAGAGAATAGATAGTATAACCGTTAACATAATTGGTGCTCAATATTATCAGTTTATTCATCTTGAAAGCTTGATAAACTATCCCAGGACTTTGCATATATACTTATAGTGAAAATTCCTATTAAATGATCCATATTTCTCTTATAGTCAGAGTTTATAGAAATAAAACAGATTATTAAATATGTATTATAAAATTAAGAAAAGTTTGATTTGAAAGGAATATGATGAACCATTGTAGTTTTTGTTTTATTCCAACAATTAGATGTGTAAATGAGAATATGTATACAGAGTTTTATAGAACCCACATTTCTTAAGTATAATTTCAATAAATAGTATTTGTATATTCTTTTTTTTTTTTTTTCATTTTTTATTTTTTATTTTTATTTTTACCGGGAAGTCCCGGGGATTGAACCCAGGTCCCTCCATATGGGAGACGAACGCCCAACCATTTGAGCGACATTCACCCCCTATATTCTTAAAAATAGTCATTATCTTTAAGGAATAACACATTTTTCATTCAACCCTTGGCCCTATAGATTTCTTGTAGCAAGCCGAAAAAGTTGTCATTCTGTTCCACAAGAGTTTCTTTTATCACATTGAAATCAATGAATTGCTATATTTTCAGTACATTCATCTTTATTTTTCACTAAGGCTTTGTCATACTCCAGCCTGAAACATTCTCATAGAAACTGTATGGGCTAAAATGCTGAAATATACTGTAAATCACTGCATGCTAATTAAATTCAGTGTTATTGGAATCTTTTAGTTTCCTTTTTACAAGAAGATATTTAAAGATTATTAATGGAAATGTTACACTTGGAAAAGCATTTAGGTCTTTGTGCATTTAAGAAAAAAACTTGTAGCACTAAGGCTGAATTTGTGAGGAAAAAAAGCTGTCATTCTTATTTGAAAAGTTTGTAAATTTAATTAAAACTGTTTCATTTTAGTAAAACTGTTTATAAAATGAGAGCTTCTCAGGCCATTTTTTGCATAATGATGGCCTTTTATATTAGACAAGTGATTACTTCAGAAGATGGGATTCTACAGGCTGCTGTGCACATGACATGGTGGCTAATAGCAGAAGGTCAGATTGGCTGGTATGAGTCTGCCTGCCTCTTGGTGCCTTGGTTTCCTCATCTATAAAATAGGGAATATGTTGGCACTTAACCTCATATTTTGTGAAGAAATATGAGAGTTTTGTGAGGAAATGATAAAATAATCTGTATAGAGTGATCAGCCATGGTATATTGTATGTGCTCAATCAAAGTTAGCTTTAATTCCATTACTTTAATTTATAGTACCATTTCCGTAGACAATTTCTGGAATGCTTACCCAGTTCTTTCCTTCTGCCTCCATAAAGGCATTTCTTTCAAGAAAACCTGATAATGTTAGGCATTACATCAAGCTGTGGCTGCCAGGCCTCAATTCTGATGGGGTTTCATTATATTTCAGTGCTAATTCTCATTTTAGATGAGTATGGTGAAAGGTTTCAGATGGCCAGTGAAGGGAATTTGAAACTGTTTCCTTTTAAAAATTGATGAATCTACCCCTTCCCCCTCCAAGTTGTCATGAAAAAGAAAAAAATAAAATAAAATAAAATAGGGGCATCCAATATGTAAAGTAATCAATGGGGTAAATATCTGAACTGATGTTATTCTTTCCATATTCTGCCCCATAAAACTGAAGGAAGAATACATTCAGCTTAGACCAAACTATTATTTTTCCAATATGTGGCTTGTTTGTAATAGCTTTTTCTTTTCCCATAGGAAAGGTCTCCAACACCTCATTAAGTCCTCTTGCAGTTACGTTCTCACACCTCTCAGAATCACTCCTGGCTCTGCTTTCCACCTTCCCTTAATATATGTATTTGTTCTGTCTTGATAGCTTCAGATTCCCCTTTGGGATCTACCCAGATCATTTGTACTGGACAGTTTGTTAAGCTGATCTCTGGTTTTGCCCTAAACGAGCTCTCTTTCAGTGCTTCCTTGCTCGGTTCTGTGTTCCACAGTCAATGGGCCAGCATTACTCAACCCCACTCCTAGATCCTGCTCCCAGAACACTGGTTCTGGTCCATCACCCCAGATACCTGCCTGTTTTGGAGACAGGGCATCAGTAAGTGACTGAAACCGTGTTATTCTTGGTCTAGAGACTTGGGGGCACTGGGAATTCATGTTCACTCTTATTCAGTGTGACCCATGGTTGTCTGAATGAGGCCTCCGGGGTCAAATTAGGTCCCCTGCCCAGGAGTAAACGGGAGCTGACCCCAGGATACTCCATACCTTCTCCAGTTAAGTTAACAAAAGTGGAACAAATTCCATAAATGTCTTGGGTGATACTCCTGGAGGATACTAGAGGTTGAGTGGATACATTGGGAAAGAAGGAAATGGATACCCAGAGCTGTTCTGAGGTTAGGCATGGAGTGATGAAGTAAAAGCAGAAAGGGAAAATAAAGGTGTATACAACCCGACTTAGAAGAAAAACAAATCTTTGAGCTGGTAGGATATAAAAAATGCCCATGAAAACTCCCAGCTAATTCTACATGCCTTCCTATATATTTTTTATTTTTTTTAAAGATACTTAGATTACATAAAATGTTACACAAGAATTATAGGGATTCCCATATGTCCCACTCCCCACACCTCCCACACCCTCCCACATAAACAACATCCTTCATTAGTGTGGCACACTCATTGCAATTGATAAATGCATCCTGGGGCATTGCCACTGAGCATGGACCATGGTTCACATTGTAGTTTACACTCTCTCCCACACAATTCTGCAGGTTATGGGAAGATATAAAATGGCCTATATCTGTCATTGCAATGTCATTCATGATGATTCCCAAGCCCCGAAAAAGACCCCGTTATTACACCTCTTTTTCCCTCTCTCTGCCCCTAGAGCCTCCAGTGGCCACTGCCTCCACATTAATGTCGTAATTTCTTCCATTGCTAGAATCACAATAAATCTATAGTAGAATACCAGTAAGTCCACTCTAGTCCATAGTTCATTCCCCAATCCTGAGAATTCTGGGATGGTGATGTCTACTCCGTCTCTAATTGAGAGAGAGCTTCGATTCCACACAGCCGATGGATGGGACTCTCTTGCTTGTAGTTGTAGAGTCTCATGTTTCCTTGGTATGGTGGTTGTCAATCCTCACCTCCTTGTTAGTTGTCCTGGATGAGTCCAATGAACTGGAGAGTAGGTGTTGCAACTACGCTGAGGCTCAGGGCCCACCTGGCACATAGACAGCCCAAAGATTCAAATCTCTTGGATGTACACCTACCAACTCCAGCACCAAGTATAGATTCAAATAGAAGGGACAGATGAGTCATGTGTAGGGAAGCCATAACTGAGTCCAACTCTGTCACTCTCAGGAGCACAAACTCCAAAGTAGGATCCACCGGCAAGGCACCAAACTCCGGAGCTATCTGCCCTGACCATAGGATCTGGGTGTCTCCAGAGCCCCCAGGAGCTCCACTATTTAGGATAGTATCCACTTTGGCAGTCTATGAGATCTTGCTGAGATATGCATAAGCATTACTTCTGGGATGACTTCCTGACTCACTTTGAAGTCTCTTAGCAGTATAAACTCATTTATCTTTATATTTTCTGCTTTTTATTTGAGGTCTTTTTCCAGTTGTACCACCAGCCGGTGCTTGGTAGCAGTCCCTTGGTGCCAGGGAGGACCATCCCCAGGAGTCATGTCCCACACTGTGGGGAAGGTAATGCATTTATATTCTGAGTTTGGCTTAGAGAGAGGCCACATTTGAGCAACAAGGAGGCTCTCAGGAGGCAACTCTTAGGCACCCCAGGACACTAGGCTAAGTTTCAATTTCAAGAGCAAAGGCTCACAAGCATAGCTGTCAATATCAAGGGCCCGTCAATGGACCATCCTCCTTCTCCAGTCATTACCCCTGCACTTGAGGGACTGTTGCTGCTCCATTAGAGAACATGGCAGAGCTCTCTAGGATGAGAATTCAATATTCTCTTGGTTATTGTGTGAATCTCCACCCACTGTAACAATGCCCCGTGAACACTTGAACACATACTTCCTGCATCAGGCAACTCTATAATGCAATAACAACTCATTTTATGAACTGGAGGAAGATTTTGTCTTCATAAAGCAATTTTTTTTCCCTGATTTTTCTTCATTAGTGATAATTCTTTTTTGTTTGTTTGTTTGTTTGTTTGTTTGAGGTACCAGGGCCCGGGATTGAAACCTGGACCTTGAATGTGGGAAGCCGGAACTCAACCACTGAGCCACATCGGCTCCTTTGAGTTGGTTTTTTCATTTGTTTTCTTGTTGTTTGTTCTTTTTTTGTTTGTTTGTTGAGAGGCACTGGACCAAACCCAGGACCTACCATGTGGGAAGCAGGCACTCAACTGCTTGAGCCACATCCACTCCCATTTAGCAATAATTCTCAGGTCAGAGTAAGCTGATATGAAATAGAAATACAGGGTGTTTGAAAGTCTGGAAATACTGAGAAATAGTATATGTATTAGATTCTTCTAGATTAACAACAGACCCATTGCTTTACTTTTAGAAGTATCTACCAGAAAATATATTGAGGAGGTTATTTTAAAATTAAACTAACATACTATTTAACAGTAAATTTGTTCTGTGTTCCCTAATTTTGCAGAGACCCTGCAGAATATTACATATTCCTATGCAGAGCATGCTAGTGAGTGGGAAGTGGGTGATGTAGGGACAATAGCTCTGGGTGAAAAACAGTTAGACATTTTCTACAGATTTTTTTTATGGCTAGCTTTGAACTGAATCGCATAAATTTGTATTCTTATCCTGAGCCTATATGAACATTCCTGGATATTAGTAAATATCTAAGAGTATTATGTTTCCCATACTATGTCCAGTTAGGATTTCATGACATGTTTTATACACACACACACATTTTGGGAAATACTATTTACATAGATTTCTTTCCTGCAGGAATTCTTAGAACCTTTACATAATAATGTACATTGTAAATCTCTAAGAAGGGTATTTACTATATAGGGCTTCTTTAGATTATTTGACCATGGAATCTTTTTAACATGAGACAACGTTTATCCTAGATTAGTATTTTGCAGGACACTATTTGACCAATGCTGTACAAATGTATAAATATGTCATATATATTTTACAGAATTACTATAAAATTACTGTAGTGCACAGTTTTAAAGTCAGACTCCCCTGAATGATATCCCAGCTCAACTGCTCAGTAAATATGTGGTCTTGCGCAAGTTGTTTATTCTCTCTGCGAGTCAGTTTCTTCATTTGTAAAATGGATGTAATATTTCTGGTAGCCCCTATATCATAGGGATTTTGTTAGGATTAAACACTATACTGTAAATAAAGTGCTTAACCTGGAGCCTGGCACATTGTAACCACTAACACATGTCTTTAATTATAACTATTATTATCACATTTCTGCATCTACTGTTTGACTTTATCACCACAGTGTTTGTCATTTCCTTCTATTTTCCTGCCTTGTGACCTCATCCAGAGTCACTGACCAGGATTCACGTTCGAAAAGCCTAGAAGATAGACTGGTTTATTCTGTACTATTGTATGTCACTGTAGTAAAATCAGCTTTAATGTTAAAAGTGGATAACATTTTATCCTATAATTTCAAAACATTATGATTCAGTAAATTTTAGGAATATTTTTCATATACTTGTGGTGAGTAGTAGGTGAACTGGATATTATTTGGTCTTCTGAGATCCATGAGACAAAGAAGGAATTTCTCATTTCATGAAAAGATGACAAGAGTATCTTCTTAAATTCGTTCCCTGAAATTTATTATTGTGAAATGCTGGAAAGAACAACACATTTACAAAATACCTAGAGAGAAACTTCTTGTTATTTATTTTGTTGAGGTGGTCAGAATGCTGGAGAATAAAAAAGTCCTGCAAAAAATATACTCCTTCTCATGGTAGAGGCCCCTAGGAATTAGAGAAAAACTTACCCTTGTGTGAATCTTAATGCCAATAGCAATAATAAATAGAGTATAGTAATTCTAACATATTTTTCAAAATACATAAATTAATGATCTCATTTGATCATCCTTGCTCTAGGAAACCCTTGATTTTGGACATTATTCATAGATGGATTTATTGTGAAAATCCATGCATAAGAAGAATATGTAAGCTAAAAAGGTAATGGAAATCTGCATAGGTTACATCTTTCTTTTTAAGTATTATTAAATTCTTCAGCATTTGGTAAATAATATTTAAGTACTTATAAGTCAAAGGACATTGTTTAACAGAAAGAAATACAAACAAGGTTTAGTATAAGAGAACATTATAAACCCTCAAACCTAAATGATGCAAATTTAAAAACTTAATGAAAAATAAAGAGCAATTAAAACTTATAGTTAAAACATCACAATTTAAAGTGAATTATTTATCTTTCATCTTTTACAAATAACTGAAACCCATTTACAATCTTTGTCTTGTTTTCTGTCCTCTAAGTGACACTTGTGTTTCTCAATTTGAGAATATTTGTTTTCTTTGGAATCACAATAGCAACAAATTTGGGCAGGAATCCCTGCAAGGGCCGATCTACTGGATCTCTCGAAAATCTAGTTTCTCATCTGTAAAGTGGAACAAATGATATCAACTGTACATTTTTCAAAGTATTATTGTGAGTCTTAAATTAATGTGTGCAAAGCAGAAGTGAAAAACACAGATCACGTTATACATCTTAAGGGTCATTATGGGTCATAGGCCATGCAGGTTATTTTTGACCTCCAAAGTTTTGCAAGTCTGACTTCTCCTAATCATTTAAGATTTAATTTAAATGTCACCTCCTTGGAGGGGGCTTCCCTGACCAATTAATGTAAAGTAGAAATCCACAACCCCCCCCACGCACTTCTGACCCTGCTTCTGTGCTTTGCCCTCTCCATACCACTCATAACTATCTAAAATTAGCCTACCTCTTGTTTGCGTTCCCTGTAATGCAAGCTCCACATGAGCTCTTGTCTCTTGTGTTCACATCTGGGAGTGTTCAGGGAAGGTGTGTGCTCTTGACCTTCCCTCCTCTCTGCAGGCACATCTGCTCAAATGGACTTAGGCCTTCGAGCTGTTTCAACCGAACCTTTGTATATAACTTTTCATGTTCTCAGTAGCCAAAGGTCTTGAATAAGCAACTCATGCCGTCTCTAAACCCAATGATAAATTCTCTCCTAAAGATGGGGCTTCCTCTGTGGAGCCATTTTCACTTCAGATAGTCACTTACTCAAAATACTGCACAGAATTCGTCTATCTCCAGAGACCAGGAGAGAGATTTACTTTTTTTAAATTCTCACTGTTTTAAGTTAAAATCATTTAGACCACTGTCTTAGTATTTCTCTCCCCAGGACCAGCCTGGAGTTATGACCATAAAGCTACAAGGTCAGTCTGGCATTCTTAAATGGTGCAATTGTTGCCATTTATTCTTATCAAATAAATAATCTTAAATTTTATGGTCAGAGAGCTAAAATATGTTTCCCTCACAAAACTAATGAATAAAACCGAAAGTCTTTAAAACCACCCATAAAGCCTTATGCCACTGAGCTTCCTGTTAGCCTCTCTGACCTCATCGCATACTGCTCTTGCCATCCAGCCCTCAGCTCTGGCCACACTGGCCTCCTTGCTGTACCTATAACCCTACCGGCAAGCTCCTGCCTTAGCGCCTGGCTCCTTAGGTTCCCTCTGCTCCATCTCTCTTCCCCCAGGTGTTCACAAGGCTTGCTCCCACATATCCTTTGGGCTTTGGCTCAAGCATCACCTTAGCAGAGAAGGCTTCCTGATCACACTATTTTAAAATCACAGAGCTCTGCTCTGAACCCTCTACTACTCTCCGTACTTTCCCCCCCATGGCACTTAATCACCATCTAACATGCTTTGTATTTTATTTGTTAATATGTTTATTTTCTGTTTTCTTTCACCATAATCTAAGTTCCTTGAGGGCAGGAATTTTTGTAGGCTCACTGCTAAGTATTGTCTGTCATATGGTAAGCAGTTATGAGTATTTGTTGAATTAATAAATGAAAGAAATTAATATGTAAGAGTATCATAACCTGAATAATTGAAGTTCAAACAATTCATTAAAATTGGTTATATACAGTTCTCTAATACTTGAACCTGGATGTTAATTAGGTGGCTGTAAGGAATAGAAAGAGCAGAGGTACTCCAGGTTGTAGGATTTTATTTGAAAGGATTTTGGGGGATATAAGGAAGAAGAGCCCCTTGGGTAGCCATGCAGGAGTTGCTTGTGAAAATGGAATGTCATTCAAATCACCGTTTAGGATACAGTCATTGACCTAGTATGTGGTTCCTGAACTTAATGGTACCTCAGAATCACCTGGGGTGCTTATTAAAAACAGTTTGCTGGGCTCCGTCCCTTGTTTTGGATGCAGTAAGTCTGGGGCGGGGCCCAAGAATATTCATTTCTAATAAGTTCCTAGTTGATCCTGACACTGCTGGCCTGGTGATCACACTTTGAAACACTGACCTAGCAATATGCCACTCTATTGACTTTGGGGCAATCTAGAGCTTGTGACTTGTATTCTTGAGCTTTGCTTCTATATTCTTGTTTGATCTTACTCTGATACCAGCTGTTATTTTTATCTCAAGTATTTGGCTTACTCATGAATTCTAGTTCCTCATGACTTCTGCTGTCTCTGTGACCTTCTGCCTTTGTGTCACTTTACTGCCTGCTGACTGCGTCTGTGTGTCTCACGTTTGAAGCTCCCTGGGGAACTTAATGGCTTGTTTGGATATTCCAGTCACTCTCAAGTGACAGCACTCCTAATAGACACCCCATAGTCCCGTTCTCATGCAGAGATACTGAACTAGCAAGATCACGTGGAATGAAGCATAACTATTTCTAAAGAAAGCATCTCATGCATCTTTGTTCAGAAGGGGCTATGATAGTAATGGCACTCCAAGAGTTTTCAGAAGTGGGCAGTGTGTGTGGCAGGGAACTTGCATGGAGTATCTGCTTCAAGATAACTAGGTACAGTTAGTAATAGTGTGGGAGAAAGTACAGAGTATTCTACTGCCAAATTAACCATAAATTAGCCTACTTCTACTGGATAAATATGTGGTTTTCCCTGGGCCTCAGTTTCTCCAGTGATAAAACGAGGGAATTTGACAGGATGACCTATAAGTTCCCTTCCATAAGCGGTGCACCATGGTTTGATTAATCAAATTCATTAGTGTACATATGTGAATGATTAGGTCAGCCTCCATTTTAAGGTTGCTATGATCCAATTTATTACGGTTGAACATTATGTTCTATTATTTTCATTGACATGAACAACAAGGTGGTTAAGAGCATCGCTACAGGGTCATTTTGCCTGGATTTGAATTCTGGTTCTGCCATTTACTAGCCATGGAGCTTGGGCAAATTATTCTCTCTGGGCGTCAATTTCTTCATCCATAAAATGAGACTAACGGTAATTTCCTTATAGCTTTGCTGGCTTAAATGAGTTAATACATGTAAAAGTATTTAGGTTATTTGGGAATGAAATGAATGAATATATTTCAAAATGTTCAGAAAAGTATCTGGCACATAGAAAAGACCAAGTGTTCCTAAAATTATTTTTATGTATTTTCATTAGTGCTTTGTCTACTTTAATACTTGTGTCTACATTGTACATGAAATTTTTACTTTGAATTGTGTTTGGAATATGAAGTTATCAAAAATTCATGAAACCAGTCTGGGAGTGTTTACTCTTTTTCTGATATTCTAAGGATTTTTCTAAGATTGGGAATAATTCTTCCTTAAAGTTTTGGAAAAATTAACCGGTGAAGCCATTTTGGCCTGCAGTTATCGTCCCTGAGTTTGTTTTTTGTTTGTTTGTTTTGCTTGTTTTTTTTTTTTGTTGTTGTTGTTGTTGTTGTTTATTTGTTTTTTTAGGAGTCATTGGGAACCAAACTTGGGACCTCTCATTTGGAAAGCAGATGCTCAATCACTTGAGCCACATCTGCTCCCCTGGAGTTATCTTTAAGAGAACATTTTAATTATGGATTTAATTTCTATAATGATCACAGGACTATTCATATCTTTCATTTCTTCTTTATTGGTATTGGTACATTGCTCTTCACCGGAATTTTATTCATTTTACTTAAATTTTCAATATTTTATCAACATAAAGTTGCTCATGACATGTTCTTATATGTATATATGTCTGTATGATCTAAAGTGAGATCCTCCTGGTTATTTGTGTTGTATCTTGCTTTTCTTCATCAGTCTTCCTAGAGTTTTAACAATTTTATTAGTCTTTTTAAATAACTAATCTCTGACTTTGTAGATTCCTTCCAATGTGTATTTGTTCATTTCATTCATTTTTGCTCTTATCTTTATTTTTTCTTCTTCCATTTCTTTGGGATTATCTTGCTTTTCCTTTCCTTACTTCCTGATGGATGCTTAGTTCATTAATTTTCAACCTGTCTTCTTTTCTAATTTATGCATTTAAGGCTATAAATCTTCTTTAACACTTCCTCATCTGCTTCACATAAATTTTGATAATTACTTGTGTGATAATTTATTATAATATAGATAAAACTCTTTTCCAAATTTTATTGTGATTCATTCTTTGACACATGGGTTATTTAGAAGTGTGCTTCTTAATTTCCAAATATAGAGGTATTTTCTAAATATCATTCTGTTATTGATTTCTAGTTTAACTCCACTGAAGTTAGATTTTAATCCCTTGATTTGCTTTATGGCCCACCATATGTTCAATTTTGATAAATAATGTGCTTGAAAATAATGTATGTTTTGCAGCTGCAGTTCCAGTGTATTATATAAGTCCATTTGGTCAAATTTGTTGATCATGTTGTTCAAATCTTATATATTCTTTCTAATCTTGTATCTCCCTTTATTATCAAGTACTGAGGCAAGTTTGTTAAATTTCATTGATTGTGGATTTGTGTCTATTTTTTGTAGTTATGTCAATAGGAAATTTTAAAATGTTATATCTTCCTGGTGAATGGAACATTTTATTATTATAAAATGTCTATCTTTATCTCTAGTAATGCTTTTGCCTTAAAGTCAACTTGATCTAATAATATAGCTACATCTATTTTTTCCTTGGTTGGTGTTTGCAGGCTTATCATTTTCATCCTGTAAATTTCAACTGTTATGTATCTTTATGTTTTACATGTCTCTCTTATAAATAACATAGTTTTGCATGTGTGTGTATGTGTGTTATCTAGTCTTAAACTCTATTTTATTTTTTAGGAGAGAAGTAAATGGATTTATTGTTTTCAAAGTTTTAATGAAAAATTTCAGTCATCCTGGTAATTAACATTTCCATGTATATTTTACACATGTGGTAGTTTGAGTCTTTTGTGGACCCCAGAAAATTATATTCTTAAATTGGTCCATTCCTGTGGGTATGAACCTATTGTGAAACTTTGATTAGATTAGACTCAGTTAAGGGTGATTTGATTAGATTACTACAGTAATCTAATTAAGTAATTAAGACCCAGGGTGGGTCTTAATTCTCTTGCTAGAGTTCTTTATAAAAGGATGATTAGGAAAATAGGGGGCTGCAGAGACACACAGGAGCTCAGAGAGAAACACTCAGAAGCTGAGAAAGAAGGCCCCATGAGCCGGAAATCAATGGAATACAGAAGCTGAGAGGAGCCACTGAAGACAGAAGCTGAAAACAATGAGGCCCAGAGGTGAGCAGATGCAGTCGTATGCCTGATTGCTCACAGCTGCAGCTCAGGGAGAAAACATCTCCTGTTGAAACCTTAATTTGGACACTTTCAAGGCCTCAGAACTGTGAGCTTCTAAGTTAATAAATCCCCACTGTAAAAGTCAATCTATTTCTTATATACTGCATTGGCAGCCTTTAACAAAGTAAAATAACATATATGATGAGTTAATAGATATACATATATACATATGATTAAGTATAGATTATTAATATTTCATTTCAGACATTTCAAACTAATGGCTACAAACTTTGTGCTACTTCTCCCAAGAATAAGGTCATTTTCCTACATAAGCACAATACCATTTTCACATCTAAGAAATTTAACATTTTATTAATATTATCTATATCTAGTCCATATTCAAATTTCTTTGTGTTTCTAAAACTTCTCTTATAGTTTTCTTTTGCCTCAAAACCAGAATTCAATCAGCAAGCATGCATTGGATTTGGTTGTTATGTCTCTTTATTCTTTAGAATTTAAAATCTAGAACAGCACCTCCCTACCCACCTTTTCTGCTATGACAACTTTTTGTTGTTGTTGTTAAGAAATCAGGCCAGTTATCTTGTAAAATGTCCCATGTTCTGGATTTTTCTGATTGTTTCCTTATATTATTTAACTTGTTCTTCTAACCCCTATATTTCATTTATCTGGAAGTTATGTCTAAAACTTTGATTAGATTCCAATTAAATATCCCATTACCTTCAGGCTTTCATTGTTCATTTGAGGTCAGTAGCCTGCATAGCTGTTGCTCCTTTGAAATCAGTGGTTTTCAAGTAGGTAATTTTTTCTCCCCCTTTCCCAAGGATATTTGACAATGTCTAGAGACATTTTTAATTGCTACAACTTGGGGGTGGGGTGGAGTTGAGAGGGTTTCAAACATCTAGTTCCTTCCTGTAAGCCAAGGAAGTTCCTAAATATCCTACAATGAAAGGGCAGCTTCCTATGACAAAGAATTAATTATTCAGTCCAAAATCTCAATAGTGTTGAGATTGAGAAACACTGTTTTAGAGTAACATCTCTTTTCTCTTTAGATGCTTTTTAAAAAAAATTATTTATTTATTTCTCCCCACCCCCTAGTTGTTTACACTTGCTGTGTCTGTTGTCTTTGTTTCTTTAGGAGGCACCAGGAACTGAACCCAGGACCTCTGATGTGGGAGGGAAGCACCTAATTGCTTAAGCCACCTCCGTTCCCTGCTTTGTTGTGTCTCTCATTATGTTTTTCCTCTTGTTTCTCTTATTGCATCATCTTGTTGCATTAGCTTGCCATGCTTGCCCATTGCGCCAGATCACTGTCTTCTTCAGGAGGCACTGGGAACTGAACCATGGTCCTCCCATGTGGCAAGTGGGAGCTCAATCACTTGAGCCACATCCACTTCTCTTTAGAAGCTTTTATGATGCCTTTTTTGCCTTTATTTTCAGTAGTTTCACTACAATGTAATCATATATTTTGTTTTTGTTTTTATTTTTAATACTACTTCAGGTTTTGGAATTTTTTAAATGTGTGGATTGATGTCTGTTATCAGTTTGGGACATTTTTCAGCTATTTCCTTTTTAAATATTTCTATTGCTTAAGGATGGATCTAGGTTTCTTTTGGGACCTGAAGTTTTTACATGTGGAAACCACTAAAAAAATTAAGTTATGCATAAAAAGTATTTATTTAGAGTGATAAGATAAATCACAATATGTTTCAAAATTTTTCCAAATACCACAAAAATTTAAAAATCAGAAAAATTGCGTAATACATTAATCAACTGTCTGCCAACTCCATAACACTTTTCCTTTATATTTTTTATTGCAAACTCTTTTCCTTTCTTATAACAACAATTTTCTAATAACATTTCTATTTAAGGGAATAAAAATAAAAGTAGTCTTTCTTCCAGCATGGTTGATAAAAAATGTTTTATTATTGATATTTTGGTATCAATGAGAGAAAAAGAGATGAGGAAGTGGAACCAAAAATTATATCAAGCTCTTTTGAGAAATTTTACTGTAAAGGGAACAGAAAAATATGGAGAAATGAGGGCAGGACACAATGTCATAGATATTTTTCTTAAAGATGAAGATATTAAAGAATGTATGCTAATGGCAACGATTGAGTAGGGAAGTACAGTAGATGGGAATTATTTCAGGAACATATTGCTTGGGCAGATGTTTGTGAGGAAATGGGATTTAATGCACAAAGGAGGTGTTGGCCTTATCTGGGATTTTTATTTATTTATTTATTTATTTATTTATTACCCCTCCCTCCATTGTTTTTGCACTTGCTGTCTGCTGTGTGTTCTTCTGTGTCTGCTTGTCTTCTCTTTAGGCAGCACCAGGAACCGATCCTGGGATCTTCTGGAGTGGAGGGAGGCTGCTCAATCTCTTGCACCACCTCAGCTCCCTGATCTGCTGTGTCTCTCATTGTCTCTCTTCTGTGTCTCCTTTTGTTGCGTCATCTTGCTTGCACCAGCTTTCCACGCAGACCAGCACTCCATGTGGGCCAGCATTCTGTGCCGGCCAGCTCTCCACTTGGGCCAGCTTGCAGCACAGGTCAGCTTGCTTTTTATCAGGAGGCCCTGGGAATCGAACCCTGGACCTCCCATATAGACAGGAGCTCAAGCTCTTGAGCCACATCCACTTCCCATTATCTGGGATTTTTAACCTGGAGTCCACAGATTTCCAATGAATCCATAGATAGAATTCAGGCAGTCTGTGAACCTGAATGGCAAAAATTACCTCTTTATTTTCACTAATCTTTAATTGAAATTTAACATTTCCTTTAATAATGAATGTAACCAATAAATCAGAATTAGTTACTCTATTAATCAGCAAAAGGGGTGCTGATGCAAAATACCAGAAATCAGTTGGTTTTCATAAAGGGTATTTATTTGGGGTAGAAGCCCACAGTTACCAGGCCGTAAAGCATAAGTTACTTCCCTCACCAAAGTCTAATGCCATGTGTTGGAGCAAGATGGCTGCCGAAGTCTGCAAGGGTTCAGGTTTCCTGGGGTTTCGTCTCTTCCTTGGTCTTGTTTCTTTCCAGGCTCAGCTCCTCTGCTTTCTCCACAAGGCTAGCTGTAGACTTTCAGGCAAATGGCTGGTCTCTCTTCCCAGGATCTCTGCTGTGTCTAATCGAGCCTTCTCTCTGCTCCTCTGTGTGCTTACTTCCTGGGCTCCAGCATTAAAACTCTAACTCCTGTGCCTTGTCATTTCTCTGTGAGTCCCCACCCACCAAGGGAGTGGGGATGCAACATCCTACTGACATGGCCCAATCAAAGCCTTAATCACTATTTAATCAAGTAAAAGTGAAACCTCTGAATCCAATATTATCTAATATGCCTGGAGGGACAGACCAGTTTACAAACATAATCCAATATCTATTTTTGGAATTCATAAACAATATCAAACTGCCATAGCTACCAATACAGATATTTTCAAATCACCTAACAGCTGTTGTAGATATCTTGAAATACCATTTATTTTCCTCATTACATCAAGATATGATAGTTATTAGACCATCTGTCATATCATCTTATATAATTCATTACAAGAGAAACACGTGTTACTATTTCATAAGATTTTTAATATTTTGATAAATGAATTTCAATATAATTGGTTTTCTTTGTAAACCTAGGCATTTTTTATGCTTTTAAAAACATTCCTCTGAAAAGAATCTATAGACTCATAGGCACATAAAAAGCTTAAGAATATACATTTTAACAGGAGGGAAGGCAGAGTATATGGGTGGGTACAGAATCAGGAAGTTTAGCAGTTTCGGTGATGGATGGTGGAGAAGTTTTTTTTGCTGATTGCTTCTAATTTTCTCAGTGAAATAAGAGGCAAGGTCATCAGAAGAGAATGAGAAAGGGGGGGAGGAGATAATGGAGATTTAAGTGTAAGAAAGAAGGTGTGAATTAGTTTCTGAAGAGAAGAAGAAAGTTAATTTACTAGGAGAATGCAGCAAGATTGCAGCGCAGTAACCAAAGCCCACTTGTATTTCCAAATTTAAAGGGAGACCACAGTTTTATGGTTTTTTCCTGCTCTGTTCAGCTCCTTTCTTTTCAAGTAGAGAATGAGTACAAAATTGAGTTGGCAAAAAGAAAAACTTTTAACAACATGAAATTTAGGATGAGCAGTTCATGAATCAGGCAGCATCCTACCTAGGAAACAGAGGGGAGCTCGGTGGAGAGGTAGAAAGGACAGGCATTGATAATCAACAAGGAAGACAGCAGTCTAAATGACTCGATTGGCTGCACCAAGATATTTATCCTTATTTGGCTAATGCCAAACCAGAGGGCCAGGGACACGTAGGCTAAACTGGAGCTGTTGGACCATGGTTGATTTGTCTTAGGTTTTGGGTTCTGGGGGAGCCCAGTGCTACAAGAAACAGGAGCTAAGGAAAATTCTGGCTTGCTAATGTGGTTAAAGGTTTGGCATGAGTCACTCCATCTTCGGTCCACATGCAAACTTATTTAACAAGTTTAATCAGGGTTAGGTTTTCTAAAAGAGTAGAGTGAAGGGGGAGAAAAGCAAGGAAATTAATGATATATACAGAAGAGGAATTCTAAAGATGGGCTTGTCAAAACTCAGCTGGATAAAGAGGGAAGTGAGAACGTGAGCTAGTGGGGTCAATAGATAGGAGGTTTCTATGAGTTGGATGAATTTGTAGAGTGAGGGATTCTTTAGTAAATAAAGTGGAGAGTGAGGAGGTGAACTGGAGAGAGGGAAGGAAAAAATGGTCTAAGACAAACTGATGTTCACGAATTATGGTTTCAGGGAGAAGCAAATGGATATTTTAGGTAGTTTCATAAGCTTCCGACTCTGAAATTTTGACATTGCAATCAGCCCTTCTCGACTCTCGCCTGCCTAAATATCCATATCTAACACTTCATGCTTGCTCTTAATCGTCTTTATTTTTAGCTGTCTTCTCTGTATCTGATTTATCCTGAAAGATTTCATAGGACAGGATAAGCTGGCTTCCCCTTTGTGTTTGAAAGACACATGCTCACTGTCCCTTACTGTTATGGAGTGGCATCATGCCAATTAGGAAGACAGTAGCTGATAATTAACATAGACATAGTATCTGCTTTGTGCTCTGTACTGCCGCACTTCCCTTGTTTATTTCAACAAGTCCTCACAACAATCCTATGAAGTATAGATGAATAAACTGAGGCTTGAAGAAGGAAATTAACAAGACTAATGTAATACAGATAATAACAGATGGGGCTGGACTTTTAAGAAAGGTCTAACTATAAATACATAATTTTTAAAGATAAAATACCTCATGCTTTCATCCAGATATCTGCAATTCAAATTCAGGACTTCAGAGTTTTTACTTAAGACCATCAATAGTAGTTGTATTTCCCAGTTCTCAGAGGTACAGAATGTGATAAAATTAGAATAGCCCACTTACTTTATCTCACATTACATATCAGCCTTACAATAACAATACTGTTTTAGTTTCCTAAGCTGCCCAAGCAAATACCATGAAATGAGTTGGGTTAAACAATGAAATTTATTTGCTCATGATTTGAGGCTGGGAAAAGTCCAAATCCAGGTGATACTTTCTTCCCAAAGACTGTGGCACTCTGGGGCTGGCTGCCGGCAATCTTTAGCCTTTCTGTCACATGGCAAATGACATTGCAGCATATCCTGGTCTCTCTCTTCTCTTCTTGGTTCCATTGATGTCCAGCTTCTTACTTCCTGTGGCTTTCTCTCTGTCTGTCTGAATTTCATTCTGTTTATAAAGGACTCCCATAATAGGATTAAGACTGATACTAATTGAGGTGGGCCACACCTTAACTGAAGCAACCTCATCAAAAGGTCCTATTTATAATTGGGTCACACGCATAGGAATGGGTTCAATTTAAGAACATGGTTTTCTGGGGTGCATACAGCTTCAAACCACTGTAAATACCAATACTGTTATCACTAGTATAATTAATGAAAACAATTAAAAATATTTTTTCATACACAGTCCCCATGCTTCCATTTTTTATAATTATACTGTATCCATATTGCTTGAACATGTAATTCTTCAAACCCATATTTAATCTTTGTTCTAAAAGTAATTATGTATTCTACATGTTTAATTCTCTTTAGTCATTTTAGTTGCCAGGTTCTGGTATATTCCTTAGGAAGGGTTTGTGGAAACAATATTTCTTGCATTCTTGCATGTGGATAACAGTTTATACCTTTTATACTTGAAGATCAGTTTCACAGTATCTAAAATCCTTAGTTCACATTTTCTTTCCTTGACTATCTTATTTTTATTCTGGAAGAAAGTGTGCCTAATAAAATGTACATTAACAATTTAATATCATTTGCTTTTTTTTTTTTTGCCTTGATGTTCAAAAGATTTTTTCTTTTTCTTTAAAATCCAATATTTTTATTAGAATATGACCTGGCATTGGTTTTTCTAAGTTGATAATCTCGAGTACATGAACTGCTCTTTCAATATATAGTTTCTTCTTTTTTTTCTTTTTCCAATTTTAGGAGTTTTTGAACAATGATATTTAGTATTTGTTCTGTTCAGTTACTTTGGTTTTCTTCTTCAGGGTCTCCTTTAATTCATACTTTGGACCTTTTTTAACCATCTTAAATATTTATCAATTTCTTTTAAATTCTTTTATATTTCCTTCGTCATTTCTATTTTATTTTTAAAATGTTCCTCATTTTTACCTTGTATTTTTCATCATTGCTTGTGCTTATTCATTTCTGTGTTCCCTCTGGTTAGGCTTCATTTTATTCTATTTCTGATCTCCCCCACCCCACCCCCGAGTATTGTCATCTCATTTCTGAGGTTTCCTAATACTGATTTATATTGTTCATTCATGTCATATCATTTTCTTTACATCTTTTAGCTCTTTTTTGAAATAGAAGGTTACTGTTTTGGTCTGTTCTGTAAGCATGTTTTTCTGGCTTTTAAAAATTATTTATAGAGATATTATCCTGCTCCTTATTTTCTCCTCCTCCTCCTCCTCATCCTCTTTCTTTCTCTCTCTCGCTCTCGCTCTAACTCTCGCTCTCTTTCTCTCTGGCTTATGATAGCTTTGTATGACATTTGACCTCCATACTATCTTCACCCATTGTTATGTGGCAATAGTTTTCCTGAAATTTTAGAAGGAGGTTTTGTTCATATAGTTTTTTCTAACTTCAGAGTGTCTTCTATTCTGTTGCTTTTGTGTGGTGCTCCAAAATATGGCCACTTGCTTTCTGAGATTTCCAGGCTCTTTTGTCCTTCCTCATTTTTATCTGGATCTTCTATTTTGTTCATCTCTGCTTTGCTTACTCTGCCTGATTTTTTTCTACTACCAGCAGTTTCTCCTTAATTGTGGATGCTCTCCTAAAAAGGGGCCATGACACGTCAGTTGCAAGTGTTCACAGAGTCTAGGGGCTTCACTGATCAACCTTTTAGCTCCCCTCCTGGACTCCTTTCCTTCAGCCAATATTGGATTGAGCAAAACCTTTCTCTATTTTAACTGCTGTTTCCAAACCAGGCTGCTGTACTTTCCAATAATTAGCTGTTGGCTCTTTGGAGGATTTCCTGATCTCAGATTGATCAGAAACCCAGTTTGTTTCCACTGCTTTCTCCTGCTCAGAGGCTAATACCATGCAGATCTCATGGCTATTGGTAGTTTTTCCTCATCGGCTTGTATTTGGAGGTTCATGGAAACATTTTGTAAGCTAATGTTGTCTGTGGGTTTTTCTATGCAGTTGTTTTATGTTGGGATTCAGAACTTGTTGATGATACCATCTTCCCAGAGTAAACTTTTACTAGATTTTGATATTGTAGCATGAATTAAATAAAATAAAAAAAAAAAAGAAAAGAAAAGAAAATTGATTGAGAAAATTTTGGCCATTAATTATTGTTGTTTTTATTATTTTTGCAAATTTGGGGAAAATTGTATTTCACTTGATTTATATAAGCAGAGCCGCTTTTTTGATACTTGTCTTGGAAAACCTCTTTGGTGCTGAGAGAATATTAGAGGGGAAATTGCTGCAGAAAATAAGACTAATACATTAAAGCTGCCCATGGGAAATTATTTACCTATAGTTATAAAATAGACTCCTTGATGTTTTCATCATGCAAATATCACAAGAATAAGATAATTTAATTATCTGAAGAGGGCCTAGTTCTGAATGTTTAACTGTTTCCTTCTGAAACAAATTGGTATTCTAACTTAGTTGTGTAATACTTCAAGGGGAAGGTAGGAAAACTATTTCAAGGTTGCTCTTTTAAAAATAAAGATGACAGCGAGGAGAGCAAGGCCCTAGGGGATTGAAATGGCCTTTCTGGATAAAATTGCCTCACTGGATTGAGTAGCTAGGAAGGCAATATCATCTCTTTCAGGTCATCAGAACATCATTTAGGAAATCACTGATATTACCACTAAAGATGTTATCCTCATGGCTCAGAGAGTTAATGCAGCTTCTAGGGAAGAGAGGCAGAGTAATAAGCAAAGGTGTTAGCAATATAAGGTCTGGTTCTACACCTGGGGTCACCATTTATGATCTATGTAGTTTTGGGTAAGTCGTTTAATTTCTTTGAGCCTTGAATTCTTTGTCTCTAAAATGTTTATTATATATGATTAATGGCAAAGTAATGGCCCTTGAAATAATCTAACCGATTATAAAATAATGTCATTATATAAATGCCAGTTTTATTTCTGAGGAGTAGCTCATATACAAACTGCACCTCTTCTTCAGTTTCCAATCTTTAGTGAGTGGCACAACACCTATCCAGACACCTGATCCAGAAACCCGGATTATTCCTTCCCCTTCCTCTAACATGAAACCAGTAACCAGGTTCTACAAAATCAACTTCCTAAATATCCCTGAAATCCGTCAATTTCGCACTATACCCACCACCGCTTTCCTAGTTCAGGCCACCACTGTCTTCTGTCTGAATTATTCCTAAAGCATCCTTCTGAATTTTCCTGCTTACAATCTTATACTTAACAAATACTGTCTACATGGTGCAGCCAGAATGATCTTTCAAAAGTGCAAACCATATCATAACACTTTTCTTCCTTAAAGCCCCTTCATGGATTGTTATTACATTTAGACAAATTTCCAACTATTTTTTTAAAAAAACAAATCAATCTATTGATACATATTACTAAAGCATACAATTCATCCAAAGTGTACTATCTATGGTATTTGGCATAATCCCATAGTTGTTCATTTATCACTTCAGTCATTATTAAAGCATTTTCATTATTTCAATAATAATAAACAAAAACAAACAACCAAACAAGAAAATTCCTCACCTCTCAGTCTCTCTGTTTCTCCTGCTGTACATAGCTGCTATTTCTAGCTATTCTTGCACAATTATTTATTTATTCATTAAGCATCTTCACACACCATATAATCTGTCAAAAGTGTATAATTAATGGCTTTTAGTATAATCACAATGTTGCCAACTCCTTAACATGACTTGTAAGGCCCTCACTTTCCCAGACTCATTGATTATGACTCTGTAGTCCTTGGTCATTACTCTCCAGCACACACAACTAGCTTTGGTTCCCAAATGTGCTGTGTTCTTCCCTTACCTCTGCCTCAGGGCTCTGGCCTGGAACATATTTTCAGCTTCTTCATGTCTCACAAGGCCAACTCCTCACTTCCCTGACTCTCCAAGACTGAGTTTGCTGTCCCTCCCATGTACTCTGACAGCACCTTAATTTGTATTTATTTTGCATTATATTTGATTCTTTAATTAACTGCCTTCACCATTCAAACCTAACCTCCAAGTGTCAGGCTATAAAATATTCATTTTTATGTCCCTTGTGCTTCACTACAATATTTTTTAATGACTGATTTCCCACACTGTTCCCAGAAAACCCACACTCTGCAGCTATAATGGTGAGCTGCTCTCCTCTGTAAAAGACTATTAGTGAAAAGACTATTCTGTAGCAAAAATGTCTCCAATTTTGAAGGAGAGGAACTATTGAATATCTGACAACCCTCATACACTTTCATACTCCCTTGTAAGTTACATAGTGTGTTCTAGTGTTTTAAGAAAATCTCTGACAAATGTAATGATGATTTCCCCAACAATTCTCTTAGTTCCTTTCCAGATATTAAGCAGAATCTTACACTTTAATATGTGTGCTGCATAGTCTTCTTTGATACCTGTTTTCTTTCCCTCACATGCCTAATGCCTGACATTCTTGAAAATACAGTCAACCATGAATCATTATGCACTTTTATCCTATTCTTGCTAAACAACTATCAGTCACAATTACATTGGTCTAAGTGGCATACAAAAAAGAAATCAGATGTTTACAAACAGAAAATCATTGTGATTCCCTGGTACCTCTAAAATGAATCAGTCAAACAAACAAACAAAAAAAACCCCCAAGACACCAGAGGGAAAAAAAAACAATCAGTTGAAGTAATGATTCATTCAAAAAAAGGAGAAAGGTCATGCTCTGGACCTTTTTCTTCACTTACCACATCCCAGACTTCCCCTTTTCAGGAATATGGGAATATGCCTGATCAGAAGAAAGCCTACCTAATGGTTCTTCCTCTCCTTTTGTGGCTCTCAGGACAGATAGTGTTTGCCCACCTGCTTCACAAGTGTATCTTTCCCATTATAGGGATATCTGGGAGCTCAGGAAATAAAAAGGATTATTATCTTTTATGCTACCAAAGAGGGCTCTAAAACTTCTCTGAAAATGCAGTGAGTCTTTTTGTTTCTATATATTTTGAAAAAACTTAGGACACAGTATGTGGATCCTCCAATTCATCCTAACATGTCTGAGATTTATGTTATTGTTTCAATGAAGACACTACCAAAGGAATAGCACCTTGATAAGAGAATCAATATTATCATATTCAAGGCAATGGCTACATGTTGACATTAGTGTTGTCAGAATGTCTATGGACTCTGTATAATTTTAAGAAATGAAAATGAAGGAAAAACCCAGGAGTTTCACAAAATGGAAAGAGAACTGATCTGAGAGTTAGGAGTCTTGAGGGCAGGTTAAACTCTACTAATAACTGGAAATCCTTCAGAAATGCATGAATGTGTGATTTAATTTCCTATCTTACTGAAATGACAGTGACTGCATTTTCATATCTGGTAGTATTGGAGGTTAAAGGAAATGAAAGAAGTCAATGGATTCTGAGAAATTAAAAATGCTTTATCAAATTAACTACAGGTGTCAGGCAAGCAATTAAAGCACTGCTAGACTGTCAGAGACCTGGACGACACCCCTAGTGGGACTGTAGTCAACCAGGCACCCTTCATCTCTATGCTTTGAAGTCTCTTTACTGAAAATATCTGGTGAGACAATTTAAAAACATTAATAATTTGTTTGTTATAACCGAGACCAAAGTAAATTATCTAGAATCCCATTTGCCTTGTATTTAAATTGATTTTCCACACAGGCAATATAAAATGTGACTTACAGTTCTATTTAGTGACAAAATGATATATAGATGCAATAGATGCTGTCAGTGCCACACCTGTATCACCCATCCTTACCACTTCAGTACACTCTGGCCCAGCTTCTAGGTTCCAGTGCCTGAGTGTCTTTGTCTGAGGGCCTTCTCTCTTGTGACCTGAGTGCACTTTGCCATCACTGTGTCACCTAAGGTTGGCTCAGAATGCTGGGGAATTAACACCACTCCTCTGCCACCGGGCAGCCTACAAAAATTCCTGACTGAAGTTGGTGTATAAATACCCTAGCTCCCTTGCTCCTTATGCAATACCTCTGGCATGTGTCTTATACTAACTCAGAATTTCTCTAGGGAGATTAAACTCCAGTTGCCTCCATCTATCTTGCTAACACACCCTTCCCTGTATCACTTCCCCTACCAAGAGTTCCTGTACCTCCCTAATAAATGACTTTCATTTGAATCCTGTCTCAGTGTTTTTTTCTGGGAAAACCTAAATTAAGGCACTAAAATTGTACATCATATTTCCAGTTACATTATCAGTGATCTTCTTAGAGTCGCCTTCCTTTGCTTTGGGAAACAGCCCTCTTCTCCAGTCCTACCACTGTGGGAAGATAGATTATGAGGGGATGGAAGTTTTTTTTTGTTTTTTTTTTTAAAGAACCCTGAATTACCCAAAAGGGCAGCTTCCTCTCTTGTAGTCCTCCCCTTAAAGTGCCTCACAGTGAGGATTGTCCTGGGTGGTGTCGGCATAGTCTTTGAGCTGATGCCTCTCAGTAGTCCAGGTCAGCAGGTGATAGCACAGCCATTGATATTTTCTGAGCTAGAAACAGGAAAAGTCCCACTCAGCCTCCTGTGCAGAGTCACTGGGTTAGGTTAGGTAGTCTCCAGCAGGAAGCTAAGAGGCTCTCAGAGAAAGTCATGGAGGTGTTGGAAGAACTTGTTGAGATAGGAACTAAGATTGTGGGGCAACGGTGAGCTAGGACAGCTGGGAGAAATGAACCTCAGGCAGGAGGTGGGACAATATCCTCATTATGTCTTGAGGGAAGTCTAGAAAAACTTCTACCAGTTGGGCAGAGGAGAATTAGTTTCTAGCAAAATCCACGGGGGAGAAGACTATGGGAACCTGGATCTTGAATGGTGAGTACTTCATCGGTTAATGAAGTAGGGGCATGGGGGTAGATAGAGCTGAATATGCAAATGCATAGAAGCTTAAAATAGCTCACATATTTATTTTGTGAAAGTGTTTTCACATTCTTGTTAATGCCTCTGCTGTCATCATTAACCGAATTTTGTATTTTAATTTTTAATTAATAAATTTTAACAATAGTTTTGGATACCAACTGTGACAGGAGTTATTACTACAAAAACACTTGAGAGCTAAAAGATCCTCCACCTACCCCTACTCCTCCCCAAAAGTTTAAATATGACTAAACTCTGAAGCTGTCATCTGATGTTTGTTTAAGCCACTGCTTCTCGGCTGGCTTTTCTGACCTTTCCCCAATCCTGGTGGTGATGTCAGTGCTCGGCATCTTCATCATCACTCATCTCTCCTCCCTGTGGGCCTCCCACATTCAAGATGTCAAGGCAGGGCAGTCGACTGGCAATGTGAGGACTCAGTGAAGAGGAATTGTCTTAGAGGAAATGACTCATCACCTTCTACAGCCTTCCTTCTGACATAGATAACCTTACATTTCATAAACGTTTTGACTAGGGTCATATTAAAGGCATAGTTTAGTGCTACATCACCTTTTTATTTTTGCTTTTGTTTTCCAGCAAGATACCAGAAGTCACATTTACTAGCCTATTGGCACACTGTTGTTCTTAAAGACATACTGTTAAATCTTCCAGTTCCTTGGGACCCTATTCTTGAAGTGAGTTTCTGTCTGTCAAGAATTTAAAGGGAAGTGTCACTGCAAGGGTAAAAATCTTTCTGTGAGACGTTTAATGCCATCTTGCTGCCTAGTTTCCTAAATCTGGATTACATTTTAATTTTTTCCTTGTATACATCTGCCTCTTCTCTAGACAGTGATTTCCTTTATGGCTAAACTTTGTATGCTCAGAACCTAGCCTGGCATATAGCTAATTATATATATATATATATATATATATATATAGTCAATGAACATAAAAAGGAAATTCTAAGGACCTGTTTAGTTGTACATGTGCAATATAGCATATTTGGGTGACAAAATCCACTTGTATAACACCTATTAGAGCTTTAAAAATATCTTCATACCTTTTGAGTAAAACTATATGACTCCTGGGAATTTATTCTAATTAAAGCATCAGAAGAACAGACAGAAGCTTTATACACAAAAAAGTATTTATGCCATGCTTTGTAGTAATGGAAAATTGGAAATAAATATCCAGCAGAAAATAAAATGATTAAATTGTGTCACTCAGTTGCATAATAGAATTTATTGTGAAAAGTTTCTAATAGAAAACTTATGTTGTAATTATTATGTTAAGGAAAATATTTATTCAAAATTGTGCCATTGTATTGCCAAGAAGGAGGCTCGCTGCCAATGTGCACAAAGCCAACTTGACAAGCTTTCCAAGAGTGAAAGAGCTTTATTACAAGGTGCCAAGTAAGGAGACAGAAGGTAAAGCTTAAATCTGTCTCCTTGAGTCTAAAATATTAGCATTTTTATGGGATTTAAACAAAGGGAGATGGAGATAGTGACGTTCTTTAAGTTGGTAGATATTGATTGATTGTTTCGGTTATAATTAATAGAGAATGTTTAAGTGCTGGCCTGAGAAGCACTTGAAAACTGACAAAAGCCAGCTGGGGTGAGCATAAAGTAGCTGTAAAAGAGGACTGTAAATTGCCGAGTTAACATAAGATGATAAATAAAGGAATGGAATTAAGTTAAACAAACAGGCTCTAAGTAAGAAGGCTATAAATTGCTCAGTTAATATAACAAGTAATAAGTAAATCTGCTGTAGTCAGAGGTTACAATATCCCCACAAACTAATTTTTCTTGCCTTTGTTGATTAATTACTTATAAATTGATTTAAAAAGTGTCCCAAACTGAAAAATGAAGAGTATCCCTGATATTTAGGGTTAAGAATCATCAAAGAGGTTAAGAGTAGCTGCTTATGTAAAGCAAGAAATGGGATGGAGAGAAAGACAGCTTTAAACATTTTTCCCTCCATAAGTCTTGTAAAATTATTTGACACTAAATTATATACATGTTTTACTTTATAAAAATAAAAAAGAAGGCTATAAAAAGATTTGAAAGTTCAGAAAACACTAGTGAAAATTATATATTTGGTTTTTAATTAAAATATTTAAGAATTTGGATCTGTAGAATTTGAAGGGAATTGTATAAAAAGTGGTAACAATAATTGTCATGAATATCTTTCAAAGGCTAATATAAGAAAGAAAAAATATGTTTTCTCTCCTTAACTGTTGTCAATGCCATAGTTACTGAGTTTCATGTTTTATTGAGCTTTGACACTGATATGCCTACTCCTTCCCAGTATGCAAATGTGAGGTTATTTGTGGGGTCTCTTTTGCCTCTCACTGGCCTGGGGGGACTTCCTAGGCCCACAGGGCCATGCAGAACCTGAGGAGAAGGCAGAAATAAATTTTACCATCAACAGTATTTGAAGCCTGTGGACAAAAACTAGGTTGTAACCAGGAAAAATGAGCCAGCCAGAGGAGTGTGTTCAAAATGGATTCCTAGTATAAGGTCTTCCAAGTTAAGTATTGGGAACCAAAGTTGGAATTCAAAGAAGGTCAGAGTGTTAGGGAATACAAGAGCAAAAGAGAGTCTGGCCAAAGGTTGGAAACAATACAACTGGACTTTTACATGTTATTGATTTCATATTTTGTGGGTGGGCCTGTTCTATTTAAAAGACTCTACACAGAAGAAATTCTGTTGTTTTTTTTTCCCAAACCTCCATCTTGGGT
>JAQZBX010004576.1:0-59611 GCA_029593785.1 Cabassous unicinctus | reverse complement strand
TTTGCCAGGGTTCAGGCTTCTGGGGTTCCTCTCTTCCCGGGGCTGCGTTTCTCTCCGGGCTTAGCTCCTGGTTCCTCCACAAGGTCAGCTGTAGATGATCAGGCAAATGGCTTGCTTCTCTTCTCCTGGGGCCTTCTTTCCAACATCAAAACTGCTTCTCAAAAGACTGCTTCTCAAAACTGTTCTTGCCATGCCTTTATATTTGATTCTGCACCCCCCAAGGGGTGGGGCTCAACACCCTAATCATAACCTAATCATGCCCAGATTAACAGATCAGTTTACAAGCATGATCCAATTATATTTTTGGAATTCATAATTACATCAAATTGGCCAACCATTACATAAAGCATCATCTTTTTACTTTGGAATTGGAGAAAACTGGGGTGTCATATACATATTTATAAAAATTATTTGGTTAGAATACCAACAATTTAATGAGAGTAATTAACTTTGTAGCAATAAATGCAGACAGAAAGACAGAATGCTTGGCTTTGCCTCAGTACTCTAGTAAACTTGGTTTCTTAAGAATAGTAATTTCATGTGTGAACCATAATTTTCTGAATTCTGTTATTTCTTAATTCATGAATTTCCCAAAATCATAAAAAACTCTCCTTCATTTATAATCTGATGAATGATAAGAACCCAAAGAGATATAACATTTTACTTCCACAATAGAAAGTTATTATTTGAAATGCTTGCAAAAGCTGAAGGAAACAGTGAAAATGCACATTTCAAGTGGAAGAAAAATCAGCATATTCATAGAGAAAATGCAATTTATATTATATATGTGGAAAGTTATTTCTTTCTATTTGAATTCCATATTTACTTTTTCTAGTTTAGTTCAATTTTTACAGACCTTTTTTTTTCATTTTATTTATGGAGATGGAGAATATGGGGAAAGAAATTCACATTTGTTTGCTTTTCCCATACACATGACTAAAATAATTTTATTGTTTATATCCACTCAAATTAATAAGCAATTAATTTAAGAGTTCTCCCAACCAGTATTTTAAATATTGTTTTAAAATAAATAATAGGCTTTTCACTTATAATTGAAGAAATAGTTACACAGCATATTTGGGGGTATACTGAAAAGCTTTGCTCACAATGGCTTATATGGCAGATAATTGTAAATCTTAAAATTCCATAATACAGAATGTGATTTAGGTAGATCAAGTTGTTGGTAATGTCTTCCTGTTATATGTTCTGTACTACCAGACTGTTGCCTTCTGGTTTTCCATGTTTTTGAGAATATGAAAGATTTTTATAATTAAAGGTAAACTTAAAAAAGCATAATTCAGATTAATTTATTTTTAAGGTTACATCTTCATTGGAATGGAATTTTATTTTGAAGTTGACAATGGTCAACTAAATCTGTAAGGGTTTTGAAGAGGGAACTTAAAAATTAACTGATGGAAAAAGATGCAAAAATGTGGAGGAGGCAAGGTGGTGGCAGAGTAAGGAGCTCCAAGAGCCAGCTATCTAAATCACTATGTTGGGGGACTTAGGAGAAAAAAAGAGCATATTGCAGCATCCCATCTGCAGTGACAATTCATGAGTAGGGTACTCCACACTGAGGAGGCCAGGTCCCATTCCTTGCAATAGGCACAAATCACTTTAGGATGTATTCCCTGGCTGGAGTTGGAAGCTCCATTTCCCAAAAATGGGGGCGGAAGAGATGGTTAGACACCAATTTCAGCTACTGATTAGTAAATTCGGATGGCTAAAGTCCAATTCAAAGAACAACTAAACTTTGAGTATGTCCAAATCAGAAATAGGCCAGTAGCCTCCAATTAAACTCTGCCACTGGTAAGAGGGGAATTGGGGCTGATTGAAAATCAGTGGATACAAGGACAGGTTGGATTGCAGCCCTATCTTAGGTTCCAGCTTCACCTTCAGCATTGAGAAAGCTGGGGGTATCTGCAGCAGGCTTTCTGGGCAACTGCAGGCATTTCTGGGCTGCAGAGACTAGGTTGATGAACAAACTTGTGGATATATCTCCAGCCCCAATAAAATAGAATGAGGGTCACGTTTCCTCAGATTTGCCAGGCAACTGCAGCTGCTTTCTTCCCACACAAACTGCATTATTGGACATATACCTGCCCCTGACAGAACAGAAGGAGGGACAGTCACTTTCTGCAGGAAACTGCAGTCATGTGCAGCCTGCAAATTCTAGATTGTCTGGCATACAGGAGAGTCCAATCCCACCCCTTGCAGGGGAGGAGGGTGTTATGTGTTTCTTAAGTCTACATGGGTAACTCCAGTCAGTTTTGACTCACACAGCTTAGTTGGCTGCCACTCCTGTGGCTCCAGCCCTGCCCCAAGTAGGTGAAGAAGAAGGGTGAAACTTCATCAGTCCCTCCTACCAACTACAGATTGTCTTGGCCTGCATGGCTTTGATTACTGCCCACAGCTTCAGCTACATACCTAATACTTCATGGGATGAATTGAGAGAAGCTTCTACACTTTCTGGGGCAATATGGTCAGCTTCAGTCTCCACAGCTTACAGTACCTACTGCATCCTTGGCTCCTATTCTGCAACAAGCAAGAGAGAAAGGGTAAGAAACAGATGATAAAGAGCTGGAAAAAATCAGGTTTACTAAGCATGAACCACTATAAAGTTTCAAATTATGTTGAGCCAAGTATCAAAGAGGATCTGTAGCACAAAACAAACCAAATAGAAACCCTAGACTAAGTAGAGAAAAAGGACTAAGAATAAATACATATAGTGTATCAGGTGCTGAGACAAGAAAAAAATTACAATTCATACCAAGAAACAGGAAGATATGGCCTAGTGAAAGGAACCATCTTACCTTCCAGATGACATAAAGGAGTTGAGAAATATTATCATAGATGTTCAAACTAATTTTCTTAATAAATTCAATGAGATGCCTAAAGAGGTTAAGCATATTAAGAAGACACTGAGTGAAAACAAAGAAAAATGTGAAGGCATACATAGAAAAATAGGATGTCTTATGGAAATGAAAGGCACAATAAAAGAAATTAAAAATAAACTATAGGCATTTAACCACACATTTGAAGAGACAGAAGAAAATATCAGTGAACAGGAAGACACGGCCTTTGAAAACAAACATACAATGAACAGATAAAGAAAAGAATGGAAAAAGTTGAACAGGGTCTCAGGAAAATAAATGATGGCATGAGACATGGAAACATACATATCTTGGGAGTCCCAGACAGAAACCAAAGAGGAAAGGGGCAGAAGGAATATTTTATAAGATAATGTAAGACAATTTCCCAACCCAATGGAAGGACATGGATATCTGTGTCCAAGAAACACATTTTTCCATTTGAATGAATCTGAACAGACCTACTCAAAGACATTAATCATGATGTCAAATGCCAAATATAAAAAGGGAATCCTGAGAAAGCAAGAGAAAAGAGATGTATCACATATAAGGAATGTGCAGTAAGAAACCATGGAAGCAAGAAGGCAGTAGTATGGAATACTTAGGACCTTAAATACAAAAACTGCCAGTCAAGAATCTTATATCCAACAAGATTGTCATTACAAAATGAGGGCAGGTTTAGAATATTCACAGATACACGTATAGTGAGAGATTTTGTAACCAACAGACTGACTTTACAGGAAATACTAAAGTTAGTGACACAGGCTGATACAAGAAGGCAGGAGAGTGAGACTTGGAAGAGTCTAGAAATGAAGATTAAATCAATAAAATTAACTAAAGTTGTAAAATGAGTGGTGAAAACAATGTATGACAGATAAAAACCAAAGATCAAAACTGGTGAAGTAAGAACAGCCTACACAGTAATAGCATTGAATGGTAATGTGTTAAACTCCTTCATCAAGACACAGACTGGCAGAATGGATAAGAAAATATAAGCCATCTATATGCTGTCTTCAAGAGACTCATCTGAGACTCAGGGATACAAATAGATTGAAAGTGAAAGGCTCAAAAAAGATTTTGCATACATGTAGTAACACAAACAAAAGTTGGAATAGCTTTACTTATATTGGATGAAATATAATTTAAAAACAGAGTTCTTATCAGACACTAGGAAGATCATTGTTTACTATAAAAGTGGTAATTACCAGGAGGAAATACCAATCAAATATGTATATGCATCTAACCAGGAGGCCCAAAATTACATGAGGCAATTGCTCGCAGAACTGAAGGGAGAGCTAGATGTATGTACAATAAAACTAGTTGAAGAGTTTAATACACAACTCTCTTCATTTGATAAATCATCTGGGCAGAGGATCAATAAAGGAAAAGATAGATTGAATAATATAATAAACTAAGCCTAATAGTCATTTATAGAACATTGCACTCCAAAACAGCATGATATACATTCTTCTCAAGTGCTCATGGATGGATATTTCTCCAGGATACACCATATAAATTGAAAGACCAATAAATTGAAAGAGATCAAAATTAAAAAAATCACTTTCACTGATCATGATGGAATAAATCTGGAAATCAGCTTCAGGCAGAAAAGAGGAAAATTCACAAATATAGGGATATTAAACAATACACCATTATACCATCAGTGGGTCAAAGAGGAAATTGCAAGAGAAATCTGTAAATATCTCAAGATGAATGAAACTGAGAACACAACATCTCAAAGTTTATTGGATGCAGCTAAAGCAATGCTGAGAGGAAATTTATAGCCCTCAATGCTTACGTTAAAAAAGGAAGACACTAAAATCAAGGACGTAAGCACACAGCTGGAGGAACTAGAAAAAGAAGAGGAAATTATGTTGAAGCAAGCAGAAAGAATTAAATAACCAAGATCATAGCAGAAATAAATTTAATTGAGAACAAGAAAACAATAGAGATAATTGACAAAATCAAAAGTTGTTTATTAAAGATCAACAAAATTGACAAACCCTTATCTACATTGGCATATTTTACTTACAGTCATATATATATATATGGTATATATGTACTTGATTCTGGTGCTAGGCACCAGATATAAGTACACCAGAAAGAAGGTTATTCTATTTTTTGAGAGGAATATGATTTTTCCAAAGCGTTGTTGTGGAGATTAAAGTAAAAAATGTAAAATACTTTGCAGAATTCTGGTAATTTTGGGACATCTATGTTTTGTACATAAGAATTTATTATTGTTCTTTCTTGTAGGTGAATTTCCTATTTTATTAATATGTAGCAAGCTACTTCATCTCTTAAAATAATTTTTATTTAAAATCTATTTTTGTCTGATATTAGTATTGATATATCCACTCTTTTTAAATTGTTATTACTATGGAATATCTTTTTTGAACCTTTCACTTTCAGTCTGCTTTTGTCCTTGTATCCAAGTTTAATCTCTTGTTGACAACAAATAGATGGCTCATATTTTTTATCCTCTCTATCAATCTATGTTTTTTAATCCTGGAGTTCAAGCCATTATCATTCAGTGTTACTGCTATAAAGATGTTACTTACTTCATCCACTTTATCCCTTGATTTTCTTTTGTCATTTCTTACTATTGTCTGCCTTTTCACCCTTTCAACTTCTCTTACTTATGATCTTCATTTCTACACTCTTTTCCAGGCTCTCTCACTTGTCTTTTCCTGATAGGCTGTAATACACCCTTTAATATCTCTTGTAGATTCAGTTTCTTGGAAATATACTCTCTCAGGTTTTGTTTGTCTGTAAGACTTTAAACTTGCCTTCAATTCTGAATGATTGTTTTGTCAGATAAAGAAATTTTTTTCTGGCAATTTTTCTCTTTCACTACCTTAAATATATCAAACCACTGCCTCTCACCTCTGTAGTTTCTGAAGAGGGATTGGCACTTAGCATTATTGAAGCTCACTGTTAAATAATACATTGCCTTTCTCTTGCTGCTTTAAAAATCCTTTACCTTTGGTGTTTGACAGTCTGAATAGTAAATGTTTTGTAGAAGGTCTATTTGGATTCATTCTTTTTCAGATATATTTTTCTTGAATATTATTATTCATGTCTTTCATAACAGTTGTAAAACTCTTAGTCCTTATTTCCTCAAGTATTCTTTCTACCCCCTTTCCTTCCCCATCTCTTCATGGGACACCTATAACATATATGTTTGTGTATTTCATATTGTCATTCAGTTCTCTGAGACCCTGTTCAATTTTTTTGCATACTTTCATCTGTCACTTCTATTAGCATTTCAGTTTCTTGTACCCTGTCTCTGAAATTATTTATTTATTCTTTTAACATTTCAAATCTGGTGTTATAGGCCTCTAATATATTTTTAATCTCATCCATTGTATCTTTCATTTCCATAAGCTTTACTTGTTTTTTGCAGGCTTTCAAATTATTCTTTATGCTCATAGTGTCACTTTAATATGTTTTATCTCTTTAGTCATATTTTCGTTCAATTCTTTAAATTGATTAAGCAGGTTTGTTTGGACATCATTTAAATCCTGAGTTTCATCTACATTCTTGGTTTGTTCATTTGACTGGTCCATATCTTTCTATTCCTTAGAATAGGTTGTTATCATTTGGTGATACCTAGGCACCTGATTATGGTGATGCTATTATTCTGTTTATCAATTTCTGTCTCTTGCCTAGTGGTTTTATTTTACAGCTTTCATTTGATTTTAGTTTACATTTTATAAAAATTTAATATTGACTCATTTAACATATCCAAACTGGGATAGGGAGCTGCTATTGGGGCTCAACCAAGTCTTTTGTGCCTGGGAAAGAATTGGAAGAGACCAGCCTGGCTTCCTTTACTTTCGTGGCTGGCCAATAAATGGTGATCCTCAGGAAACCCTTCTACATAGATGAATACTTCAATTTCCACTACCTCTTCAGAGCTAGCATGTTATGGTACTTACATTCACCAATGAGAAACCATAGTCATCCCTCTGCTGGACCCTTCCTTTTCCCAGGTAAGAATCAGTTCTTTCCCCATCTCTGCTGGCCACTCAGCTGTAAGTTTGACTAAGGCTGCTTGTCTAAGGGTTTGGGGCTGGGTAATGTTCCCAGATAAAATGGAGCAACTCATGGATTTCCCTCTGTTTTCTCCATCTCTGCACCCCCAATCTCTCTTGGAGGATGTGTGTGGTCCTTCCCTGGCCTGCAGATGTCTCCAAAGTGGCTCCCTTAGACTTCTTCTATGCCTTCTCCCCTATTTTGCAAGAGAGCTTTGCCCTAGCCTAGCTAGTCTAGTGCCCAATTTTCAACTTTTACAAATGTTTTGCTTATCATAATGCATGTTAGTCAAGTTTTGTAACTGCAGCTAAACATGTGCATTTGGCTCTGCAGGATTTTCCTTTGTTATTTTCCTTATCATTCAAGTTGGATTTCCATTTCTAGTGAAAAAATATACTCCAAGTACATGATCTTAATTATCACCACAATTTCTTTATTTCTATAAAGTAGGAAAAATCATCATGGCTGAACAATCCATTGTTTTGCCTGGTCCTAAAACACATTCCTAGAATGTTGAATCCCAATGGAAGAACTTGGATTATGGATTTATAAAGATATTTTAAATTGATTGGAATGGTAAAGAAGGTCCATCCTAATTTTATAAATGAAGGATTATATTTCATTGTCACCTAATGGAATAACAAGAGAAGTTGGCTATCTCTATTTTTCAACACATTATTTCAGACATAAGAAAAACAAACATGTACACAAGAACCACACTAATACTGAATGTTCATAATAAGGAAAATTACATGTGTGAATGGGGTATATGAGAACTATACTTTCTGCATGCTTTTTCTGTCTCCCTAATTAAAAAAAACAACAAGATGTATTTGACTTTCGGGAGGTTCTTGGCACTGGAGAATTAGCTTCAATCTTTAGAGATGCATCCATTCTCATACTCACTTCAATAAGTTGGCTTCTTTTCGATTCATGTAAACAAATTGTTCAATTCTTTCTAACCAGTCTTCCTAAAACTATATCCCAATTTTAGTGTCCATGTTTCCAGTCTTAGTAACATAGACTAGCTTTTCTTTTCTTTTTCCCAAAATTTTCACTCCCAAATTCTTGCCATTCTTATAAAGTAATATAATACCACCTCTATGAATGTTTCTAAGGTAATAAATGTTAAATGTTAGAAAAATAACTCTGTATGGGAGAATTTCAAGCATCATTGATAAGCTAAGAAAGAACTATTGAAAACAAGCTTTTAATCCATTCCTTCAAATCTCACTGTAATTTCTCACTTCACATATAAAACCTGAATCTTAGTATGTAAAGTATTTTATATTCATTACTTATATTTTCAGCACCAAAGTATTTACAATTTATTTTCAAAACTATAAATCTCTCTCCCACATTTTTCCTTTCAGTGGAGTTAAAATCAACCAAATTTGTTTATAAAAAACATTTAAAATAAAGTAGAATTTTTGGAGATAAAAATGTTTAAATCAATCCAGATTATGATAGCATCAATTGCCACACAATATCCTTTTGTACTGAATAGTGAAGGAGAGATATCCATAGTAGTAAAATTGGGTGTCTAACTCAATTAACAATCGCAATTTAGACTTTTAAAATTATTCCCAAATATTCAAAAAATGTAGTGCTTTATTAGAATGTATTTCAAGATGCTATTCCTATTTATCAGTGAAAAAACTCTGTTATATATTTAATTCCAGTCTATCTTTACTTCACCTTTAACTTGATGCATGAGCTTGATTCCTTCGCTCAAGATTTCTCAGCTATTTTTCTCTTGCCAATAATCTAAGACTCCGCCTGATTGAACCCATAGAATCTCTATGAGATTCTTTATCAGGTAATAAAACAACTCATATTTGAAAGACATTTTAAATGCCACTATGTTAAGACTGTCTTTTCATACTAAATGTGGAAAATAAACGTGCATGTATTTTAACACAGGTTATTTTTGATAAATTTTTGTGTAATCTCATAAATGTACTGAGTCCAGTTTTTTACACAGATGGAAAGAAATATGAAGGAAGGAGTACATTATTTTACTTTAAATCTGATACAAACCCCACATGCTGCACCCCACTCAAAAAGTATATTCAATGCCCTTGAATCACTTAAAATATAATTTCCCTATTTTCAAGTACATGTGTAAAAAGAAAATATGACCCTTATATATCTACAGGAATCATTTAGTATCTTCATATTTATTCAGATAGTAATATTATGTCTTAACAATACTCATAATTTAAAACAGTGGGCTATTTCAAACTCAGAGTAAAACATTATCTCCTTCTTCTGGCTATGCTACTTCCTAGGAAGATGATTTTAATACCTCACAAATCTGCACTTCAGTTTAACCATAAGTATGTTGTAGGTGTTAAGTTAGATGATCTTTAAGGGCCTCTTCTGGGCCTGACCCATAATTGATTTTTTTTTTAATTAAGAAAGCAGTGGGAGTTCACCAGTTTATTTTACACAAGGAAATGACATTAATTTCGTATTAGTGTACTGATGTATTTAAATACTTAGTAATACCATCCCAAGCTGCTTACATGTATCCAACCATCCTTGCCCTTCTGTGATGAGCAAATATAACTGAATATGAATACTGCTATCAAGTCAATGAAGAATTTAAGTACCCACTGTCTATAAAACCACTGGTATTTAGTTTTCAAATGCTGAAAACTGCAATTCTTTTTTTCCCCATGTTATTTATTTATTTAATTTTTTATGCAATTAATTGAAGTGTATCATTCACACGTGAACATACATAAACTATAAGTGTTCAGTAAACATTGTGATCTTACAAAACAAACATGCATAACATCATACAGGGCTCCCACATATCACCCCACACAAACATCCTGCATTGTTGTGAAACATTTGTTATAAAATCATGAAAGAGCATTGTCAATTGTCAAAGTATTACAACTAACTATAGTCCAAATCTTCCTCCCCTATATATTTTTTAAGGATTTATTTATTTAATTATTTATTTTTATCCATTTTTAAACCCCCCACCCCGTTTTTGCTGTTACTGTGTACATTCACTGGGCAACTATCTATGTCCATTTCCTGCCCTCTCTTTTCACTCTTCTCCTTCTGTTTTCACTGCGATTTGATCCTCAGAGCCTCTGATGTGGGACAGAGGCCTCCTACTAATGCCTGTGACACTTTATCACCTATGTTTCCAGTGCATCTCATCCTGGCTCTCCCTTGTGTCACTGTCTCGTTATGTCATCATCTTGCTATGTGGCTTGTGGGCCAGGCAGCACACCCACGCAGGGAGCTTGCCAGCTCACTTACTCGCAGGGCCTGGAGGTGCCCCTGTGCATGGGGTCTGGGGGCTCACCAGCACATGGGGCCTGGTGGCTCACCTGCACATAGGGCCTGATGGCTCACCCACTCCCAGGCTGTGGCAGCTCACCTGCTTGCAGGGCGTGATGGCACATGCACACATGGGGCTTGGCGGTGCACTCATGCACAAGGTCTGGCTGCTCACCCATGGACGGGGCCTGATGCTTCACCCACTCGTGGGCCTGGTGACATACCAGCGCATGGGGCCTGGAGGCTCACTCAAGGACGGGGCTTGACAGATCACTTGCTCACATGGCCTGACAGCTCACCCTCAGTCAGAGCCTGATGACTCACCTGTGCTTGGGGCCTAATGGCCCACATGCCGTGTATATATTTCTTTTTTTTCTTTTTACTGGGAGGTCCCAGGGGTTGAACTCAGGTCTGTCCATATGGGAGAAGGATGCCCAACCACCCAAGCCTCATCTGTCTCCCTGGTATATCTCTTAAGTTTGACTAAAGTTACCCAAAGTTACAGTCTTTTCCCATACAGGATGGTCCTATAATAAATCAGGTTTAGTTTATCACCAGCATTCTAAAAACCAGACTTAGGGAGAAAAACTAGGTCTGGGGACACATGCATGGTTTCTAATATAGCGAACGTTTAGCCTACTCTGACTTTCACAAAATTAGGACAACAAGAATATTCACACCATAATTCATTTTGAGGTAAATTCTAAGAAAGCAGCAACTGGGTATTATCTTGCTTTGAAGCACTTCAGAATAAATTCACAATTACTTCCTCAGGTCATTGTCTCTTCTAATTTTTGTAACATCCTGGATACTAATATCTTCCAATCACACAATCACAGAACTGCCAAATCTCCCTTTCATTGGATGCACCCTAACTTGATAAAATCTTTAAACACTGTTAATTTTACATAATCCACATACTCAAAAATCTCCAGTAAACACTGTAGTTTAAATCTTCATTTAGTGATAAGATTCCTTATGGCTGTCTGCTGAAGGAGAAGCCAGGCATTAACCATTCCCAACCAGATCTTGCTTAACCCATCAGAGTCTACTCAGCTCTCACCATTTCCAGATTGATTTCACTGATTACTGTAGCCCACCAAACAATGAATACTCAAATCTCCTAAGTCTTTTTGAGATTTAGAATTGACTACTTGGCATTATATTGTTTATTTTTGTGCACATGTTAAATAAATTAGCTTATCTCTATAAGTGAATCTTAGCTTGGTGAGTGTTAGGTACAGTGTCTCATATTATCTATGAACTGGACATAATGGAAACAAAACAAAACAAATCTTTATGGTCTTCAGATTTGATTGTTAGGTACCTGAGTTTCAAGATTTTCTTGCACATTTCTCTGAAATACAAAATTCACCTTCTGATTTATTTATTTCCTCTCAACTTTTCCAAAATCACAATAAAAGAAATTATTGTTGCCTTTCTTTGAATTCACTTATGCCATTTATACAGAAAGTGCAAATTATCATATATGGATTCTCTAAAAATATATAGCCAAAAGAGATGATCTATATTACCAAGTAGAAGGTGTAATAGTGCCAACTATTGATTGCATTTTGATTGCTAAATTATGGCCAGAGTTTTCCAATAAACATTAGTCAAGATGCAAAAAAATCATTGTTACTCTTTTAATAATAAATACCAAATTATATTTCTTATTCATATTGGACAGTGATTAGTTGTAAGCTGCTTAAACAAAACTTAACTGGTGTCCAAAGTCCAATTCTCTAAGTTCCCTATTTAAATCTAAGATATTTGCAATGATCCACAGCTCCCATACAATCAGAATCCACTGATAAATTTCATGAATATATATTAATAAAGTTCAATATGAAAATGCTTCTGAAAAATCCTGAAGATGGCACTTACCTACTTTTGAAGGAAAGCTTTCTGTTTTTTCTAAAACAAATTCAAGGACCTTTTCCCAACTTCATTTCAATTTTCAAGAAAAGAAGAAACCGGTGTCTTCAGCATTTATGTTGCCACATATTCTTTATCAATCCTTAGATAGTATATTTATCAGAGTCTCTTAGGAAAATGAAAACAAAGATAATACGTGGTTCCTGTTTGATTGCCAAACAAGTTTAACTGAGAGATATTTAATTTCCAGAAATTTTATTCCAGTACCTCTGTGAGTTTGTAAATTTCCATTGCAATAAATTGATCAGTTGATAAATTGACAAAGTGAAACTGAACTTTTTTCTCTTTTAAACTTTTTTCAAAGACCTAATAATACTAATATCAATCAAATCATCTTTTTTCCCATGCACATCTGGAAACTAAGATAAGATGAGTATCCATTTTGCTATAAGAAAAATTGTAGGAAACTATGAAGGCCTGGAAAGAAAGTACATAATGCCTACAACAGAGGAAAAAAAAACAGTAGAAAGAGTAATAAACCCTTAGGTGTATGTAAATGGGAAGTACTAGTGTTGCCTCAGTTTATCATTTAATGTCTAATTAAAATGTTAAAGAGTGAACACAATGTATTACTTTTGTAGTTTGAATCTTTTGGGGACCCCAGAAATTTATATTCTTGAATTGGCCTATTCCTGTGGGTGTGAACCTATTGAGGATGGGACCCATTATTTGATTACTTCAGTAAGCTGTAGCCCATGGTGGGTCTTATAGATTGTGTGATAGAAGAATATGACAAATTTCCATAAAACTTGGAAGGCCTCCCTGAGAGTGTGCTGATAGGGCTGAGGCTAGATGAAAAAAAAAAATACAGAGTCTAGAGGTAAGAATAAGAGGGCAGATGATACAGATGCTAAAAGGAGCAAGTATAAAGTGATTATAGGGAGTAAGGGTGTCAAACTGGGAAAATAGTATGTTCTTATATAACTGCAGCAGCATCCTCCAAATTGAACCTTCCAGTGGCATTTCCTCCTCTTTCAGATTTTTCCTTGTATTGCAGCCATAATGCATTTTCTAACACACAATATTTACTTTATTATTCCATAAATCCCCCATTGATTCCACAGTCTTTCTTGATAAACTCCTTAGCATGGCATACATGGCCATTTAAGTGTTGGCTCTTGTTTTAGTTTGGTGAGTGCTGCTGGGAGTACCAAAAATAGTTTGACTTTTTAGAGAGAATTTATTAAGTTAAAAGCTTAATGATTTTAGGCTGTGAACACATCCAAATAAAGACATCATTAGAAATGCTGTCACCTAAGTTTGGCTTTAGTGATCCTGGAGTCATTCCATGTGACAAAGCACATGAATGTATGTGCTTCTCTTCTGAGTCTTTATGTTTTAGGTTCTGGCTGCTCCACCTGTGGCTCCCTCTCTCCCACTTTCCTCTCTGAGCTCCCGGGCATCTTCACTCCATTTCTGCAGCTTTTCTCTGTGTGTCTGCTACTTTCAGTCCTCCAATTCTAAAGAACTCCAGCAAGAGGCTTCAAAATGCTGCAGCTAACATTTAGGTCTCTATATTTATTTTCACTACATCATTATTTCCCTTGCCACATGTTCTAACCATATAGATTACAGCTTAATAAATACAGTGTTATCATTTAACTAGAGCCATTGAACATTTTTCTCCTTTTGACTTCAGTTTACCAATTTCTACTTGTCCTTAGGACTGTACATTCATTTCATGGCTCCAAGACAGGAAAATGTTCCTAATTCTTTCCTCATCCTAGCCCACCCTCTGTGTCTTATCATTCCTAATTGTACTAATTTGCTTCTTATACATCATTATGTTGAACATATTACACTGTATTGAAATCACATGAGTGTCTGTTTTTTTTCCACTAAATGATATGTTTAATAGGGAATGGATTTTGTTTAATTCATTATGTCCCTCCTACAACTATTGCTATGACTAGAACTTAGTAATCACTCAAACGGTATTTGCTGAAATCATGTAATTCTCATTTCAACTTGCAACAGAGATATTTAAAATAAATTAAATGGAACATCATCATCAGTGTTTATTGATTTATTTGTTGCTGTTGTTTGATCACCAACTCATTATATTCTTTATTTAATTGGTAATTGTGGAAGTGACCAAATACACATATTAGGCCAAGTTCAGTATTAATATGAAAAATGAAAAAAAAAATTAGTAAATGATTTGCTGTAGAATTATACTCATTTACCATCTTTGAATATTTGTGGCCTTATTTTTGAAAGAAAGAAGGATGAAATAAACAATCCTCAAAGTACATTAAAACTATGAATTTGCTTTCAATTAGTGTCTCCATTACTGCCTTTATACAATAGGGACTTCAATTAATTTATGCTAAGACCCTGCTACCTATAGGTGATTCTATTTCTCACTTGTAAGAGTAAAAACAAATTTAGGCTTTCAACTACTATTTTTAGAGGGGAATTTTGTACTCCTGGATTATATTTTTAAATTTTTACCGATTGACATGTCATTTAGTTGAGAATAAGACATCTTTTAATATGAGAGGAAATCCAAGATGGCAGAGAAGGGAAAGGCAGGCTAAGCTCCTCCTCCATAATCTGTGGGAAGGTAGGCAAACTTGCTTGGCAGAAGGGAACATGCAGGACAATGGGGGCAATTGGAGAGAGATGCTAGAGAGGTGTTATTCAATGAGCTAGAGGAGAGGGAAACAGGGTAATTGATTTGGCTGGAAGACCACTGCTCAGTCATCTCTGAGAGTGAGGAAGAAACCCAGGGATCAGGTTTCAAATGGCCAGCAGGCTACTGAGCTGGGAGACCAGTGAAGCAAACAGGTGTGGGGAGTGGCAACCAGCCAGTTCAGGGAGATAGGAAAGTGGGGAGAAGGGGATATAGGGCTCGTAGATGGGTCTTGAGCCAGTTCCCAAGAAAAGGAGAAACACCAGACTGTGCTGAAGCAGATCCTGGAAGAAGGAAAGGGGAAGCTAATAAGGTGGGCTGTCACACCCAACTTCCCTGGATTAGAGAGGAAATGAGTAAGTAAGGGGGTGCGCTAACATGTGCCCAACAGCCCTGCTGAGAGAGAAGCTGGGAGTGGAAGCATGGAAACTATCAGATGTGCAACCATCCTCAGGGAATTGGGGGAAGGGAGATGTAAAGGGTGAACTGTCAGGTGCCCAAACAGCCCAGAATAGAAGGGAGCCAGAGTCATCCAATGAGTTGTCAGGCACCCAGCCAGCTCCCTGGGTGAGGGTCAGTTGTGGTACAAGCATCCTCATGACAGAAAACTTAGACTGAGATTTTGGGTTTTTTATTTTTTATTTTTATTTGTTTTTATTACTTATTATTTGTTTTATCTCTTCATCCAGGTACCTTACTTGGAGAGGACAAGCCAGAGAGTGATTGATTGCTGAGCACTGGCAGCATGAGAGGGTTGCTAGTGGCCACAGAGGGAGGTCAGTTTTTTCTTATTTTTCCCCTTTGTTTCTTATTTCTTTTTTCTTTTTCTCCCTATTTTCATTTTTTCTTTGTTTTTAAAGAAGTTTTGAATTATGTAAGTGTTACATCGAGAATATAGAGGATTCCCATATTCCCATATTCCCATATTCGCCACCTCTCCTGTCATATTTTCCCCTATTTATTATTAATGAAACTGTCTTTCATTAGTATGGTACATTTGTTATAATTGATGAACAAATAGTGAAGCATTGCTACTAACTATGGTCTATAGTTTAAATTATGATTTATTGTTTGCACCACATAATGTTATAGGTTTTAACAAAATGTATAATGGCCTATATATTTTATTGCAATATCATGCAGAAAAATTCTAAGGTATGAAAAATACTCATGTTACACCTTTTCTTCCCTCTCCTTCCCCTCAGAATCTCTGGTATCCACTCTTTATAACAATGTTACAAGTTATTCTCTTACAAGAAAATAATAATTAACCTTTGTTCCATAGTTGCATTGTCCTCTTATGTTGTCCATTCCTCTGTCTTGAGGATTTGGGGATGGTGAGGCCCGCTCTGCTTCCAAATAAGAGGGTCCTTAGATCCCATGAGTAAGATATATGGAACTATTTTGCTTGGAGTTATAAATAATCTTTATTTTTTGGAATAGATGTTGTCCATCATCATTCTTTTGTTAGTTGTCCTGGGCAAGTCTGATGAACTGGAGAGTAGGTGCTGGCTGCAACTTTGCTGAGATTAAGGGCTTCACCATCACATGAACAGCCCAAAGATTTAAGTCTCTGGGAAATATATTTAATGGATACCATACTAATTGTAGGTTCAAATACAAGGGCAAAAGAACCATGTATAGAAAAATTATGAATGAGTCTAACTCTACTACATTGGGGAGATAGGTTATCATATATTCCAAGGTAAGCCCTACAAACTGGGTGCTGATTTGCTGGGGTTTTCTGCCCTGCTTATACTGTCCAGACATCTCTAGAGTCTTCAGACTTGAGGCATTGTTTTCTTTGGAAGTCAGAGAGATCTTCCAAAGACATACATACCTGTAACATCTGGAATGAAATCCTGACTCATGTTTGAAATCTCTTAGCCATAAAAACTCATTTGTATTTACTACTTCCCAATTTATTCAAGGTCTTTTTCCAAATGCATCGTTAACTGGCACTTGGTAGCAATCAGTATGTGCCAGAGAAGCCCAATCCCAGGTATCATGTCCCATGCCAGTGGAAAGGCCGTGAGCTTATATGCTGAGTTTGGCTTAGACTGAGGCCACATCTGAGTAACAAGGAGATGTTCAGGAGGTAACTCTTAGGAAAACTATATGACTAGGCTAAGTTTCAATTTTATAAGAATAAGGCTCATAAGTACAAACATTATTAAGATATTATTAATAAGATTAATAAGATATTTTTAAATGACCACTCTTAGAATCCACAAGCAGGCCTAGGAATAAAATTTGAATTTTGGGCATTCTGAAGCCATAAATCAGGGAAATCACCTAGTCTGGACGTACTAAGCCTACTATCATCTAAAGCCTAACAGTAACAGTTAGCATTTTCATGGTCTTAATATCCACCAGCCTTTCATTATTCTGTGTTTATATGTGTTAGTTTATTTCATACTAATGCTAAATCTATGTGTAGGACAGAGTCCTCTATATTTTCAGATGGGTAAAGTAAGGCATGAAGAGGTCAAATAAAACATCCAGGAAAATATGGTCAGTAAAGGATGAATCAGAGACTCAAACACGGGACCTAGGCTAGCGTCAGTGAAACTGCCTCTTACCTACCCCTTTGGAACTGCCACATACTTATGCACTTTTCAGAGTAGACACTCCCTTACTGGTTTGTAGAAAATTTTAAGTTTCTACTTCAGTTTTTTTCAAATGCCCACCTCCTCATTTTTATTCATAGGAGACTGGCTGCATTGTGAGATATGTTACTGTTTCTTCTCCTCCTTGAAGCACGTCCAAATTCTGAACAGTTCTAAACAGTGAGCATGCTAGGTCTCCATTTTCAGATGAAGCATAACCACCACAGTCAGATGAGACGTTTGGGAGAAAGAAATATCCCATCCCATTTAGTTATCAATTTCTGTACATTTTTCTCTCTCTTACAACTGACAGCACTTTTTTTGAGGAAAGGAAAAGGTTTCATTTAATTTTTATTATATAATCTCACTCCTCTCACCAAAATATGCTTCTTTGACTGATGCCATGTTTTTCTTGTTGCCACATTTAGATTCAAATTGAACCCACAGAACTGAGCTATGTCAGTGATGATGCCACCCAAGGGTTACTGGGAGCCTTGGTGTTCACTCAGCTCCCAAATGCTCCTTTGTGAGGTTGGTAATCTCAAACCTCCCTGTGGGAGAGTGATTTTGGCTGTAAACTGAAAGATATTCAGGACTAAATCAGAGTCCACACCTCAGGAAATGTTGGGACAGCACTTACACCTAGGACAAGTGATCAAATCTTACAGCAACTGTTCTTTTAGGTTCACATTCTCCCAGATAAGAGGAAGCAACAATCTGGGAAGAAGAGATTTTTGTCTAAAACTTTAGGTAAGGATGGAAGGAAAATTGACTGATGGGAGCTGGAAAATGAGGGGTCTGATTCTCCCTGTCCAGAATTCCCATGATTTCTCTGGGACCTGGTTTATCCTGGGCCAGAACAAAAATGAAAGATTTGAGGTAAGTGGATAAAGCTAACTGAGGCATTTGCTGACAATGTACTTTGTTACTGAGTAGAAAATTAACAAAATATCTTAATATGAAAAAATAAATGAATAAATGAATAAGTAAATACAAGAATTCTGAGTCTGAGAGGTTTCCAGAATTGGCTCAGAAAATTTATTCAATTATGCATTCCAAGATCTAAATGTTTTGTATAGATAAAAGGGAAGAAATGGGCTGTTGGGGCAGAAGAGTATGGGACAGGAGAACAGGGTATTTAGAAAGATTTTTACTTCAATGTAATTGTTATTACATTTTCTAATGAGATTGTATTTTTTTAGGAATTTAGGAAAGCAATACAATTGAGATCATCTAATAAAGGCAGGGTAATAGGACCTTCTTTTCAGGATAAAGCAGTTTTTACATTAAACTGTTACTTGGTTAAAAATGCTAAAAATAAGATGTGTAACTGTAAGAACTAATGCATATTATAAGATTTAATATTTTTCTTTAAACATGATTTCTTTTCCATAAGCCTTCCTTTAAAAGAAATTTGGAAACACATTAAAAAGAGGTGACATTTTCTCCTATTTCAGTGTTTGCATTCTGAATTTGCAAAGAAAATCACTTTCATAAAATGCTTCTTTAAAGAAGTAACATACTATTAGGAAGTTTCAGGCATATGAAGTGATTTCAGTGTTAGAAATGAAAAAATCATTTAGAATTTAAAATTAGATACAAAAATTTATATATATATATATGTGTGTGTGTGTGAATCTATAGTTGTAAACATAAAATCCTAATATTTATTATAGTGTTTTCAAAGAGTAAAAATGTTTGCTATTTGGTGAGACTTTATCAAAGGCTCCGAGCTTCAGGCCCAGCAAAATTCCAAGGGCATCACAGATGTCTTCTTCAACTTCAACTGAGAAGACCATTACTTCATTGACCTATGGGTCTGCTTCAGAGCCTCAATGTTCAGGTGCAAATATTTTACCAGAGTGTGCAGAGTAAAAGGTGTAGCTGGAGAGGGGCAAACCAAAACCACATATTCACCAGCTGGAAAAACACCCCAGATCTTTGAGGCTGAGGTCTCCCAAGAGTGTACCATTGGCTTTCTCCCCAGTCTAATCAACACTGAGTCCTTGCTCATCTCCCAAAAGCACTTCCAGGAGGAACTTGAGACTTGCATCCATGAGCCCACTGTAAAGGTGGAGGAGGATGAGAGGACCCATGCTGTGACCCCAGTCTGGCTAGTCACCAGGAAGCATGGATTTCATTGCGTGGCTTGTTGACATGTGTTCCCCTCCATGGAGGCATTACTTGGCTCATAGAGCATGAAGTGAAGGAGTGATTCAGCTGCCTGGTCTTCTTTGAGGAATGCTGGAAAGGCGAAGGTCCCACGGAGAACAGTGCCACCACAGACTGCCACCACATCGTCCAGCAAATCCTAAAGGCCAACATGAAAAAGGAAATGAAAGAAAAGGAAAAAATCTGTCACTGCTTAGAGGAAAAGTCAGAAATACAGAAACAAGAGCTCATCAGACCACAGCAAGAGTTCTCAAAGGCTGCAGAGGCCTGGCAAAAGAAACTGAGAGCAGCACATTCTCAAGGACAGAGGGTGAGGTGCTTAAAGACTTTCTGGAAGACACCCTGACTTGGAAAGAGCAGGGTGCTTGGGCTGAGAAATGGGAATCATTCTGTGAAGACCTCTCTTCAGGGTACTTCAATACATCTCCTCTTTAAGAAGCAGCATTCCATTCACTACAGCCCCTAGCTTATCCCAACCTCATGGGTACCATCTGCCCTGGGAGGAACTGGATATCAGTTCAGGCTCAAAGCCTGACCCAGGCCAGTAAAATATAGAATCCTTATCTGAACAATGAGTTCTAGAAGACCCTGAATATGAACCATCCTCTATGTCAGAAAGGAGAAATGGGATATTATTGCAAGTGTGATGCTGAAGAGTGTCTCAGGTGGGCCAGCTCCATGGTAAGTGTGTTTCTGATGGATGATGTAACAGATAGAAGATGGAACAGAAGCAGTGTAAGGCTGTGGGGAATACAGCCTGCATGGGAACAATGAGCCAACCTACAGGCAGTGAAAACAAGGAGGGCATTGCAAGAAGATAGGAGCGAATTGTGAGATAAAGTGAGTTCATGACACCAGCAGTTTCCTCACAGGCAGAAATTGAATTTGGGTTTATGATATATTGTTTCCTCTTAGTTTAGTGGAAAAAGCAGATAAGGTAGAAGAATTCTACTGAGTGTTTTACTTTTCTGGATAAGAGTAGAACCAGTAGCTCATGGATATACTGCTGCATAGATTTCCTTAAATGTATGAGAACTTTTGAATAGATTTTCCTCTGTGATTTTACATGCATCATTGAGTCTTGTTAGCTTTTATTTTTTCTGTTCTATAAAATGACCTATCCTGAGATGATTACATATATAAAAGCTCAGATCATAGTAAAGGCAAAAAAAGAGAGGTTAAGTTATCCTAAACCTGAACTGAACAAGAGCAACCTATATAATCAGTAGTGATGATGAGACAGCAAAATTCAGACCCAAATTCTCTAATGGGCAGAAGAGCTTAAGTCATAGGTAAGCATCAAACCCCAGGACCTGGGAACTCATGGAGGTACCAGAGGCATGTCCATCTCCCTGAGATATGGGACCCAGAGTGGCACTGAGAAGCTTTCAGAGATAATAGAAAGGAGGTCAGGGCCTCCAGGATAATCACATCTATCCCTATTGTGTCTTTTTTTTTTAATTTCAATTTTGCAGAGAGATGGTGACAGCTGCAATAAGCGATTGCTTCTGAGGTAGAGGTAATTGAGGGTTTTAAGAGAACGTTAATCTGTACACTACCACCATGAAAAAGAAACGCCTGTGAAGCACAGATGTACCACAGTACGAGGTGGGTAGAGGCTGGGCAGAGGCTGGCTCATGGCTTCCAACTCCTTGAAGAACTTTTGCAAAATCTTCTTTTTCCTTGTAATTGCATCTTCTCAGTTAACTCACCTTCTGAGAATGCCTAGAGTGTACAATGGTGAGTTTTCAAGAAAAGCACATTTAGAAAGAAGGTGAGAGCAGTATATGAGAAAGAGAATCTTGTAGTGGCTGATATGTTGACTATTGAATTGTACATCCTGTACAATTACTCTCTATCTCTAGAAATACACACTCAATAGTTACTTCAACATTGATATAAAGATAGTGGTTACCAGAGTTTCTGATGGGAGGGGGAAGACATAGTTGGTGAAATATGGAGCCTTTTGTTCTGCGTGATATTGCAATGATGGATACAGGGCCTTATACATTTTGTCAAATCCTATAAAATTGTACAGTGAAAAGTGTAAACAATAATGTAAACCAAACACCATGGTTAGAAGCAATGTTTCAATATTTGTTCATCAATTGTAACAAATGTATGACACTAATGTAAGATGTTATTAATAGGGGAAAAGGTGAGAGGAGAATGCGGTGGAGTATATGGGAATCCCCTATATTTTCAATGTAGCTTTTCTGTAATCTAAAACTTCTTTAAAATAAAGTTAAAAATTAGTTACATCAGGAATAAACACACACACACACACAAAAGAATAAACACATTAACTCTCATAAAATTATTTTTGGACATTTCTAGGTATAGAGTTCAGATGAGTTCATTGTCTTCAAATAGGAAGCAAGAGATCTGCTGGGTCTGGTTTTTGTACAGTTTATAGTCATGCTCTTCATCCAATGAATAAAATCTATTTAGAAAATATCCAATGAAATATTTATATATATGCCTATTACTTTTTTAACTTACAAAAATCTTATTTTCTATTATAAGCATTTTAAACTTGTATAAACAAATAAGCAAAGACACTCCCTCATGTAAATTATACCTCTTCCATCAAGGTGCCCAAAGTTAATGACACATGTGTATCCTTAAATGCTGTCTTCATTTCTGGGGAACATACATACAGGTACATTCATACAGATACATACATACATGTAGGTCTCTTTGTTTGCATTTTGGAAAATAGGTCACTCTGTCCCCATTTCTATTCATGCTTTGCCACTTAACAGGCTGTCATGGTTCCCTGTAATTCAGTAGCTATGGCACTAACACTACAATTTTGGATATTCTAATTTTTAATTCATATTGACACATGAATTATATAAATGGGATCCATTACAGTACACATTGCAGACACATAAATAATTCTACAAGGGAGCACATGTTGCCTATCCTCTTTTCTTTAATTTCCATCTTTTCTGCATGTTCTACCTGTACCTGTCTCACAAGTGAATGCAAGGCAATTCATATTAGCAATACAGTAAGTATTCTTTCTTATTTGTGATTAAACAATCATACCCGATATTCAGATATACATATCTATGCTTTTATGCAGCCATAAATACATCTACAATTGTTCAATATATTCATGTATTTGTTGTTGTTTTACCAAAATGGGCCATTTTATATGTACTATTCTGCTTCTTGTTTTCCTCCTTAAATAATAATTCACAGAGCTTTCTATTACTCAACTGCTATAATTCTTTCATTCCAATGACTACATAATATTAGGATATCATGTGACTGTACTATAAATTATTCCCCACTGGTGTCCACTGCAATATTGGGAGAAAGGGGACAGTGATCACTGCAGGGAGGCTGAAACTCACTAGCATTTATTTCAAATTACCAACTCTTTCTCCAGCTCCTTCTTGGATGCTGCATAGTGTTCCACTAGTTTCCAGAATTTCAAAATTGTTGATTCAGACAGTTACTGCCAGTTCAATGGTTGTTTTGGTGAAAGAACTGATTCTTGGAACTTCCAACTTTGCAATCTTCCACATCATCTTTTAAGTGTGTTCTAATTCTTTGCTCCCTGTACATGTCCTGGAAGTGAACACAAGGTAATTCATAGTTACTAATCTGGTAAGTTTTCTATTATTATTCATACCTAAATAATTATACCAATTTATACAAATATATATACTCTATTATTCACACATATATAAACATACATATATGTGTATTAAAATACATTCATGTATTTGTTGTTGTTCTGACAAAATAAGTTTATTTTATAATATATATGCTACTCTGTATCCTGCTCTCCTTCATATATAATACTTGACATAGCGTAATCTTTCTCAACTGCTATTGCTCCCTTTCACTCTGAAAACCTTTTTCAAAACTGCATGCTCAGTCTTAAGCACAAAATATAACACATCATTAGAGCTCAATTATATCTGACAAAATTTACACCTTTCAGAATGGCCACTATTAAAAAGACAGAGAACTACAAGTGTTGGAGAGGATGTGCAGAGATAGCAACACTTATTCACTGTTGGTGGGAATGCAAAATGGTACAACCACTATGGAGGGGAGGACTGTTTGGCAGTTCCTAAAGAAATTGAATATAGACTTGCCACGTGACCCTTCAATACCACTACTGGGTGTATACCCAGAAGAACTGAGAGCAGTGACATGAACAGACATCTGCACACCGATGTTCATAGCAACATTATTCATCATTGCCAAAAGTTGGAAGCAACTCAGGTGTCCAACAACAGATGAATGGATAAACAAACTGTGGTCTATTCACATGATAGAATATTATGCAGCTGTAAGAAGAAATGAAGTTGTAAACCATATGGCAACATGGATGCATCTGGAGGACATTTTGCTGAGTGAAGCAAGCCAGACACAAAAGGACAAATACTGTATGAATGCTTTACTATGAACTAAATATATTGTGTAACATATTGTTTGATCCACACACACACACAAAAAATTATATGTATCCATTACATTTAATGGAGAAATGTATATATTTATTCATCTGTGTTTACTTTTTAGTTTTAAATTGTTTATATTTTCAATTATTAAATGTACAAATAAAGTTAAGAAAAATAAATAAATAAATGATAGAGATTTCCTTATTCTGCATTATATCTTTTAATCTTCAATCCTGCCCCTCATATTTTCACCTCCAAGTCCCTATGCCAAGCAACCATCTAATTCTTAAAAGGGGCCAATTCTTTCAAAATTACTTTATTCCATTCTTCAGTAAAAGACTAATTTAAAAACACAAATAAGATCATATAATTTTGCTGCTTTAACTATTTCAATGGGTTTCTACTAGCATATTTATGTGAATCCCTAATATTGTAAATTTAAAATTTTAGGACAAATACATATATTTATTAGGATTCAAATTAATATTCATAAACTGACACAATTTTGGTAAATCACAAGACCTCTCAGAAACAAAGAGCTTTAAGGATTCACTTGCTGCATATTCTCTAGAGTACATCATAGAACGACCAAAATCTCAACAAAAAAAATGAGAGGCAATTGGAGTAAGGCACGTGTGGGTTACTTTTGAGATATTTAGAAGGATGACTGAATTAAAGGACATAGTCTGTTTTCTCTAGTTGTATCTCTGGATGTACCAAATTAAACAAATTAGAAGGAAAGTATTTTGTATAAAGAGCCAAATCTTGATTAGACAGTTTTTTGAGGTCTTGGGCTGGGGATTGAACCTGGGACCTCATATGTAGGAAGACTGCACTAAGCCAGTGAACCACATCTGCTCCTCTGTGTTAGATTTTTCATGTTTGCTTGTTTGTTTGTTTTTTTTGTTGTTGTTTTTTAGAAGGAACCAGGGATGAACCCAGGACCTCCTTCAACCCAGGTTGAAGCAGTCACTCAACCCCTTTAGCCACATCTGCTCCCTACACTTTTCTTGATTGGCATCCAAATTAATCAGGAGGCATTGTTTGAATTGCACGATTCATGAAATCATCAAGTCTATAAAAAGAGTGCTCACCATCAAAATGTTCTTTTTTTCTCATGGCAGCTTCTTCAAAGAATTGGTTTCTCTCATTTTTCCAATATAACTTGGTTCTAGGAAGTAATGGAGAAAATCTTCAACATGCCTTCCTTTATTTTTCAATGAATTTTTCATCAGAAGTTAACCATTTAATATGACTACAGATATTTCAGGTAAGTGGTCAACTGAGGGTAGGTGAGGTAATTGTGAACATATTTCTCCTCATTTAAAATGCATATACAGTGGTCAATGGAAATTTGTCTCATCTTAACATTCATGGATTGATTTTTCTGTGTCCACATCAATGGGAGAGACCGACCAAACAGAGGAAATGTAAACACTAACATTGGTGGTGTTCAGTGATAGGATCCCTTGAGAATTCATGTTTAAACTAGGAAAGAAAGAAAATGAGTATGGAGTGAGAAGGTATGTTTGTGGATTAAGGTGGAAATGAGTGGTGAAAATGTGCTTAGCACAAATATAAAAACACTGTTTCATTGTCTTTTGTAGTTTTGTGAAGGAATGTAAAGGATCAATCTCTGGGTGTCTAGTGGGAACCCTAACTAATATTGAAGACTAAAGGAGATATAATGTTTATATTTTGGGAGAGAGGTAATGTTCTGAAATATAATCCATTTTAGGTGTATGTAATTAAGCATGTAATGATTATAGCTCAGAGAAGCATTCCAGAGAAATGGTTTGTTACTTTCAATTTAGACATAGGGATGGAAGAAATTAAAATCAATTACATATGTGAGGATATCAGGATAGTGGATAAAAGGAGATAAGAGGAGCTAGATTTAATTTTAAGATGTTCCAATAATATATTGAGCTATTCTTTGCAGTGGATAAGTGGAAGGAGTAACTACAGTATTTTCAAAACAGGAGACTAAGATGTCAGAGAAAGGAAGTAAAAAAAAGGCATCCAAAATAGGTCATTAATCAATTATATAGGCTTACATGTTAAGAAGGATTGTGAAGAGAGGGAGAGGATTCTGGTAAGAGATTGAATTTATGATCAGTTTATAGTTACCAACAAAACAGGAGAGTAATAGTTAAATTGGATACATTGAACTTAGCCAGTGGTACTATGACTTTTCAATTTAATACAGAAATAGCAGCCAATGTGTGTGACTGCAAGGAATATTTTAAAATATTATGGTATTTTAGGGTAAGTGGTCAAATTTTAAGAACCGTCTGCTTAGTAGGAGGTGATTCAATCTTTTGAAAGTGAGGGGTAATATGAGAATGTGTGAAATTCAAAAGATATGCAGAAGATTTGAAGTGTTTATGGAGAATACCATAATTATTTAATATCAATACAGTTTTAATACAGCAGAGTTACCACATACTTGAGAGCCTCTAGTGTGACTCTGTACCAGGAACAATATCTCAGTCATGTGCTCTGTCAGATGCTATCATAGAAAATTGTAAGTATGTGGAGTGTTTATTGGTAGACATAGAGATAGTAGGATGGACATAATAAAAAACAAAATGTTGGTCTTGGTAAGAATCTGTTGAAATGAGTAAACGTGTATTAAACTATACTGAAATAATGAGGATAAAGTCAGTATAGTGACTGATATTTGGCAAGGGGGATGAATGCACTGGAAGTTTCCATGTAGTAGGTAAATCTGGGCATGAGAAGCAGTCATGTAAACAAGCAATAAAAGTGGCTGTAACCCCAGGATGTGGCCCCTGGTTATTTAAGTGACAAGGTACATTCCAGGGTAAACCTAGGTATGGTATGTTATGCTCCAGAAATTTAAGCATGGCATATAGGCAAAGCAAAATTCAATTTCTAGCTTTATGATTTTATAGAAAAGGAATTTTGTGATGCTATTAAAATTTTCTGATCTTCTGATCATGTCCTTTTTCATAAATAAAGCATAAATATTTTTCATAAGTAAAACATAATCAATAAAATTATTTTGAGAATAATGTAAGTGAATCTATATCACATTTACTACATCATTTTCCCTTTTTTCTATATTTCAGATGCAAAGGGATGTTATTTTTTTCTGTTTATAACACATTATCCTCTTGCCAATGGCATAAAATTAATTCTTAACAAAGTCTTAAGGGGGAACTTATAGTTCATAAATGATTAATGCCAGGATGTTACAATCAAAGATGATTAATATTGGACAGGATTTCAGGAACTATTTTCCTAAAATACCAAATAGAGGAAATAGGCACCTTCCTCTTCCCACCCAGTCTCTGCTTTCTTAGCCTCTTTATCTTATAAGCTTTGTGACATATGGCAGAACATTACTGCCCACATAATCTGTTACTTTCTGAGGAAGGGAGTTTAAGGACTAGATGTGGAGGATGGATGATATTTATACCTCAAATGATCTAAGTCCTTAATTGATTAACTTGATCATTAATTGCATTTTTAATTTTCATGAATGGGATCAAAGTCTTTTGGGGATGTATCTAAAAGTCAGGGTTCAGGGAGTAATATTGCTAGAAATCCCATGTGGGGCAACCAAAATGATTTCAGACAAGTATATATAAAACAGCAGGATTTGGGAAAAGCAGGAAGGGAGTGAGTGTCCAGGAGACTGAAAAACAGCTAGTTCATAAATCAAAATTCCTTAAATCTGAGAAATTCCATAGTGTTTGTCTATATGTGGTGACCAAAATCCACATGTGGCCTGAGTTAGGGATACCTATGTTTTGTAATCAGGGAAAAAATGTAAAATTCAGATCGCTGTGGGCTAATTGAAATATACAAAACTGGTTTTCATATTCATATCCTTAATATATCTGTATAAATATTTTATTTATTAGCAACAAGAGCCATAGTCATCTCTTATTTCATTGGGGGATGACGGTCTTCCCACTGTTTTACTGAAACACTCTGTGTATTTGTTGGTTGGGTGCACGTATGGTTAGGGTGGAGAGGGCCTGCAGCTGAAGGCAAGATAATCCCATCCACTATATCCATGGCATATAAGCCCTCTCTCACTTGGAGGTGGAGTGGACATCACCCTCCAAGTCCCCGCAGGATGGGGGGAGGAGCTGTGGACTAGAGTGGACTTGGTGGTGTTCTGTTGTAGACATACTGTGATTCAAGCAATGGAAGAAATTGTAACAGTGAGGTGGAGCCGGTGGCCACTGGACATTTTTGGGGCAGGGAGAGGAGGGGTAGTTGAAATATTCGGGCTTTTTTGGGACTTTGGGGGTTGTCCTGAGTGGTGAAGCAGCGACGAATGTAGGCCATTTTCCATCAGAATATACCATACAGAACTGGGTGGGAGAGAGTGTGGTCTGTGATGTGAACTGTGGTCTATGCTCGGTGGCAAGGCCCCAGGATGTGTATATCCATTGCGGGTGTAGTACCAAACGGATGGGGAATGGTTGTGTGGGGTGTTTTTGGGGGTGTGGGCGGTGGGAAGCATGGGAATCCCTGTAGTTTCTGAGTAATATTTGTGTAATCCAGGCACCATTATAAAATGTATATATATATATATATATAGCAAATAACATTTATGTAAATAAGTGCACATATATGCATATGTACTTATATATCATTTTACAAATTAAAAAAATTAAATTAAAAAGAAAAAAACTTGGAAAAAACAAACAAACAAAAAAAAAAGAAGTTGAGGATTGTTATAAGATTCTTAGCAGCACTGAGTGACTCTGAGTAGAAAAAAATCCAGGGACTCCAAAAAACTTTGACAATGTTTAGCATAGTGATTTGGAATGATTTAAATAAATTTGCACAAATTAGAAATAGTAGGAATTAAAAAATATATATATATGCTTTTTTATCTAGAAATGATTGTGGGATTAATGTAACTTCACTTTTAAATATAGAATAACTAGTTCATTTGTTAATTTGTATAATATTCCCTACCCACCTAGTAAAAGCAAATATTTTTGTCCTTAAAGAACACAATTGCCCATGAATTTGACTTAGTGATTGTCTTTTTTCTCCTTTTGGGAAAAATGATATGGAAGAAGTAATGAATATGTTACTAGAATCATCTAAGTTAAAATAAGAATATGATTATTCCCACATGAAGCAAATTATTATGTAAGCAAACTTATAAACAAAATGGAACTATACTCCCATGTAGCAGTTTCAGATCTCCCTTATAATCAGCTCATTGTTTTATATAGATACAATTTTGAGAGTTGTGGCATGATAATGCAATTGCAAAAATAAATACATTAAGAAAGGGAAAAAAAAATAACCATTGAAAGTTAGGGTATTAATAACCAGTGGCTCTGTAAATTGTGCCTTCTTTCTCCATAGTCAGCATTGCCTGCTTTTTCCTCTGCCTGTTCCTGAGAGTGAAAAATCGTAGGAATACAGGTGAAGGCCAAACACTTGCCAATACATATCCTGGTGAGTAAGGAATTGCTTTTTCTACTGAAATTACATCTCTATTGCTAGAACATGGGCAGATTTCTCCTATTACACTGTCTATTCTAAGTCCACTCAGTAGACATTCAAGGATCTGAGAATGACTCAAGTGTGCCCATTCCTCTTGGATAATTATGATGGGTCAGCAACAGATTAAGAAATAATTTCCTTCCAATATTTACACTAATTTGTTCCAGCCTCCATTAAGGCTGTGTTTTCAGAGAAGAGAGGGAGTCCATCGCCTTGGTAGGGAAATAGTTTCCTTATTAACCTCCTAAGTGGTAATAATGGGTTTAGGATTGTGGTGACAATATGTGACAGAGATAAGAGCACAAATTGACACACCAAATGGGAGCTAGATATTTGAGCAGGTGGGTTCAATCAATCAAGTGTTAAAGGTGCTGTGGTAAGTGTTGCATAGTGTTCAGAGGAGCACAAGAGAGGATTAAACAAGGTATGGCATGAGAAATAATTTGTTTATTTTCTCTAATAGCAAATATGTTAAAGTGCATATAGATATATTTGTATATTGAAAAGATGTTTGAATTTCTTATCACCACCTTGTCCCGAATCTACCATTTCCCTCTTGGTAAATAATGTTTATGCAAATTTGTAAGTGGAAGCAATGAATAAGGGAATATTTTTCACTTGATTTTGGCTGTTCATAGAGGTAAAGTTTAGTAGTTACAGCAAAATTGTAGATTTGGTGAAAATTATTGAAGAGCTGGAGACACCAGAATACATTAAGAGGTTAACTCTATTTTTTATCTGAGAATCAAGGAGAAGCTAAGATAGAAAATGATAATTAGGATTTGGAGGTCCAAGGTAAAATTGATTATGGCCTCCTAGAGCCAGGAAGAGTCAGGCCAGGATTGTAATAGTGTATAGCATTTTCCAAGGGTCCCATATTTGTGCTATTAGACTGCCTAACCTTATCTCTTATAATCACACCACAACTCATGTGATATTGCTTTATAATGGAACATTATGTATTCAGTATGTGACTGTCTATAATTATATCTAATATAGATACCGCATTATAATTCCTAATATTCTGACTGGAATTTCAAACATAATTTGAACTTTCTCTCCACATAGTTTCTCCATTCCTAAGGATGTCATCTGACTCATCTTACTGTGGTATTAGTCTGGACAATCCTGTCTGAATTTGAATGTCTCTGTTGTTTTAGGAATCAGTGACCTTCAAAGATGTAGTTATAGACTTCACCCAGGATGAGTGGGCCATGATGGACACATTCCAGAGAAAGGTATTCAGAGAAGGGGTTCTAGAATATATTAATCATCAGATTTCTATTGAGGAAACTACAAAATTTTATTATCTATCATCTATCTATCTATCACTTATCTATCTATCAATCAATCTATCTATCTACCTACCTACCTATCTACGTATCTATGTACCATCTATCATCTTCACCATCATCATCTATCTAACTATCAAATGATTCCAATTTATCCTTTAACTATTCAACAAACAACTGAATGAGCTTTCTCATATGCCATTCCAAGCTCTTCCCTTATCATTTCATAAAACTTAAAAGTATCTGGAAGAAATTTGATTCTTCACTTATTAACTGACATAATTTTTCACACCACTAGTCTAATCTTTCACACTAAAATTTCATGTATTTCTTGCTACTCAATCTCCAATACACAGAACTGTGCTTAGAACTGAATGAGAATTATTTAAATTGATATGTAAGTAGATTAAATATTATGTAATAATTTTTATGCTTTAGGAACTAGGTTGGTATTTTACAACAGTCAAAAAATAATCAGGATACACTTTCCATATCTAACTATTCACTTTTGATAGACCTTATGATTATTGCATTCTTTTAAAAAATACTTTTCAACCACTGTGGAAACATAATTTTCCCTTTATGCAAGAAAAAGTTGCTGCAGTATTTCAACCTGGCATGGACCTCAATGACCACAGAGCCTTAATATTTTATGGCATATGGTCAATTGTCCTTTGCTATTGAATGATTGTCAATATGCTGTGTTCAAGGTGTGCTTCCCTGTTTTGACCTTCAATGTTTATTTTATTCTTCACCATAGCTTGCCCTGGACTTGAAGATAATGCGCTGCTATTAGCAGATAATTCAATATCCATTGTATCACTTTCATATAAACAGGGTATCAATTCCACAAATCAGATGTGATTTCTCAGTTGTAGCAAGGAGAGGAACTGTGGAAAGAATTATCAGAACTTCTTCAAGTCCAGAGACCAGGTGAGCTCCATGAATCTGTGCATTCATGCAAGAAGGGACTTGGTCAATACATTAGTAGATGCTTGGAAATATCATCAAAAAATGCACTTAAGTGAGTGACATTCTCTTAAATGTTGGCATATACTAGTCTCTATTCAAGTATCCATCAGCCATTGTCATTGGCTTTAGGCAAAGGGATATTAATATACTTATTGCAGTTAAATTTTCACATAATGTTCGCTGCCATTGTCCTCCTCTTTGCAGTTTTATCTTCACTTTACCTCCAAATATCTAATCTTCATTTTATTTCCCCCTTATTTTAATCCTGAAAATACTTTATCTCTCAGTTTTATAAAAAGATATTCTAATCCCTATGGTATGCCTTAATGTGACATCCTTTCACCACTCCCTACCTATAATTGACAATATTGAAATATATCACAGTAACATGTAGGTGTCTCAGATTTTTGTTATTCTCTTAATGTCACTCTAATAAAGTTGTTTGTGTTTTCCCCCAATCATTTCCTGCAGGAAATCTAACTTTTTTTCCTTTAATTTTAAAGAAGCTTAAGATTATATAAATGTTACTCCAAAAATATAGGGGTTTTCCATTTAACACACCCATCCCTCTCCCACAATTTCCCCCATTAACAACATCTTCCATTAGTGTGGTACATTTGTTACAATTGATGAACACCTATTACAGAATTGCTACTAAGCATGGTGTAGAGTTTTCATTATGTTTTACACTGTGTATTGCACAATTTTATAGATTTTGACAAAATGTATAATGGCTTGTATATGTCATTGCACTAACATGCAGAACAATTTCAATTTCCCCAAATTGCCACCCCCTATGTTACAACTTTTTTTCCCCTCTCCCCTCAGATGCTCTGGTGACCACCAACTTTACATCAATTTTACACATTCTTCCATTCATAAAATAACAATAAATCTAACTTATTCCATACTTGCAATCCCACCTTATGTTTGCCATTACACAATTTTGAGGATTTTGAGATGGTGATCCCCTCTCTGGATTGGATTTAGAGGGGTTTTAGATTAAAATGGGGCAGATGGACAGAACTGTCTTTCTTGCAATTGTGGATACCCTGTTTTTTGAAATGGGCATTTTGTATCATCGTGCTTCTGTTAGTTGTCATAGATGGATCAAATGAACTGAAGAGTAGGTGTTTCCTGCAGCTCTGTTGAGATAGAGGGCTCACCCAGCATATGAACAGCAAGAAGATATAATTCTCTGAGATGAATAAAAGGGACAAAAGAGTCACATGTGGGATAAATGTACATGAATCTAACCGAGATACATTGAGAAGATAGGTTATCAAATGTTCCAAGGTAAGGCTCACCAAAGAGGTGCCATTTCCTGGGATTGTCTGCTCTGCCTATAGTGTCCAGATATCTATAGACCCCTCAGGAGAACCCCTATTTGAGGCTCTGTTTACTGTGGCAGTCAGTGTGATCCTCTTTAGACATGAATAAGTGTAAAGACTGGAATGATCTCCTGTCTCACTTTGAAATTTCTTAGCAATAAAAATCATTTGTATTTAGTATTTCCCCTTTTTGGTCTAGGTCTTTTTCCAAATGCATCACTAATTGGCACTTGGTAATAATTACTTGGTGCCAGGAAGGCTCATCCCTTACAGTCATGTCACATGCTGGGCAGAGATTAGTGAGCTTATATGCTGTGTCTGGCTTAGAAAGAGTCCACATTTGAATGTCAAGGAAGCTTTCAGAAGGTAACTTTTAGGTAATATATATTACTAGGCTAAGTTTCAATTTCACAAGAACAATGTTTATAAGTATAAGCAAGAATATCAAGAGTCTGGGATATTGGTGTGTCCTCCTGTGCTAGGCACTGCTCATGTGCTCTAGAGATTCATACACTCTATTAAAGAACATAGCAGGACTCTGCAGGATGAGAATTCAACATTCTGCTGTTTATTGTGTGGGTCTCCACCCACCAAGACAAAACCCCATGATCACATGAACACATTCATATTCCATGGAGGCATGACACAGGTTTAACCCTCCCCACAAACAGTTCCACTACTGGTGACGTGCACCAATGACCCTCCCCTCCCACAATAGCAACCCTTCTGCAATCCAAGACTTCCCAAAAAACAAAGCAAAAATTAATAATGAAATAAAATAAATGAAAAAATGCACCGCGCCTTTCATCACCTTAAAGCTCTGTTATCTTTTAGGTATACAGACAATTTCTTCTGTATGTTACCCCAGTGTTTTATTTTTTCTTACTTTATTTTCCAAGAAGTTTAAGGTTACAGAAAAGTCACATAGAATATATAGGGGAATCCCATATACTCCCCTCCCCCCATGTCCTCCCCTATCAATAACATCCTACATGAATATGGTACATTTGATACAATTATGAAAAAATATCAAAGCATTGCTAACCATGGCAATGGTTGACATTATGGTATACATTTTGCAGTGTATACTTTTATAGATTCTGACAAAATATATAATAACCTGTATCTATCAATGCAAGATGATGCAGAACAATTCCAATTCCCCCAAAATACCCTATATTCCACTCATTCTTTCCTCTCCTTTCCCTCAGAAAGTATAACCATTAAATTTAAATTATTAAAGAATAAGGTTTATAGTTACATGCATTAATATTGAAGCCTTGACATACTATTCTGTTTCTTTTATTAAGCACTGCCTATGTACTTGAGATTCTTCCCCATCTATTTGAGAATGTAGCAAGATGGAAGTTTAACATTTTCTTATTTATTGTGTGGGTCTTCACCCACTGAGATGACATCCTATGACAATATGAACATATTCCATAGAAGCATGCCCCAGGTGCACCCTTTCCCAAATATCCCTCCACTATCAATGCTCTGCAACAGTAAACCTCCCCTACATATTTACCAAGAGAACATTCCCACCATTTTCATGTTAAACATAGACTTTCAAATCCCCAGAACTTACCTCTTCCTTTCTCCATCTCTCTCCCTATTTCCTTGGATATTCCAACCCAACTCCCTCACCATGCTCATTCTCATATTCCAGTACCTTCAACCATTATTTCCCCATCCACTGCCAAGCCACCTCCTTCCTCTTTATCATGTGTTTTGCCCATATTAAGCACCAACTTACAACACTCGACTCCCTTCCTCTGCTGATAACCTATCTTTCCAACTCTAACTCTGTGAGTCTGTTCAATATGCTTGGGTCATATCAGTGAGATCATGCAATATTTTTCCTTTAGGGACTGGCTTACTTCACTCAACATCAGGTCTTCAAGATTCATTCATCCATGTTTTCATGTGTGTCAATAATTCATTCTTTCTTACAGCATAATAATATTCCATTGTATGTATATATCACATTTTGATTATCCATTCTTCTGCTGATAGACACTTGAATATCTTCCAACTTTTAGCAATAGTGAATAATGCCACTATGAACTTTGGTATACATATATCTCTTTGTGTCCATGCTTTCAATTCTTCTGGGTATATTCCTAGTAGTGGAATCAATGAATAATATGACAATTCTATAGTTAGCTCCCTAGAAATCACCAGAGTCCTCCACAATGGTTGCACCATTCAACATACTGTACAGCATGAATGAAGTTTCCCTTAACTCCAAATCCTCTCCAATACTTTCAGTTCTCATTTTTTTTTTTAAATAGCTATCAGTCTAATAGTGATAAGATGATATCTCATTGTGGGGTTAATTTGCATTTCTCTAATAGTGAGTGATGTGGAAGGTCTCTCCATAAGCTTTTAAACCATTTTTGTTTTCTCTTTGGAAAAGCATCATTCAATTATCTTGCCTATTGCCTAATAGGTTGTTTGTCTTTTTATTTTCAAGGGGTAGAATTTCTTTACTTATCGTGGATATAAGTCCATTATCAGATAAGTGGTTTACAAATATTTCTTCAATTAAGTAGGCAGCTTTTACACTTTCTTAACAAACTCCTTTGAAGCACAAAAGTTTTAATTTTACAAGTTCCATTTTTTTTTATTGCTTGCATTTTGGGTGTATAGTTTATGACAATGTTTACTACTTCATGAGCTTGTAGATGCTTCCCTAAACTACCTGTTAGGAGTTTTATGCTATTATATCCAGGTCTTTGATCAAGCTTGAATTAATTTTTGTATAGGGCAGGGGATATTGATCCTCTCTCATTCTTTTGGATATGCATATCCAATTCTCTCAGCACCAATTGATGAAGAGGTCATTCTGTCCCCAGTTTAATGAGATTGGTGGCCTTGTGGAATATCAGCTGACAATATATTTAAGTATCTACATCAGAGCTCTCAGTTTGGTTCCATTGGTCAGGATGTCTACCATTGTGACAATACCATGCAATTTTGACCACTGGAAACTTGTACTATGCTTTAGAGAAAGATAGACTGATCCTCCAATTTTGTTTTTCTTTTTCAATATGTTTTTGGCTACTAGGTCCCCTTGCTCTTCAAAATAAATTTCATAATTGGTTTTTCCAATTCAGTAAAAAATACCTTCATAAGTTTTACTGAGATTGTGTTAAATCTGTAAATCAATTTGGGTAGGTCAGGCACCTAAAAGATATTTAGTGTTTCAGTCCATAAAAATCGAATATTCTGCCATTAATTTAGATCTTTTTTACTTTCCTTTAACAATGCTGTGTAATTTTCAGTGTCCAAGTACTTTACATCTTTAAGTTTTTCCTAGATATTTCATTCTTTTATTGCTAATGTAAATGGAATTTTTTTCTTGATTTCCTCCTCAGATTGCTCATTATCAGTGTACAGAAATGCTACTGATTGCTGATTTTATATCTTGCCATTTTACTGAACTCGTATATCAGCTCTAGAAACTTTGTTGTAGATTTTATGGGTTTCTACATATAGGGTCATGTCATCTGTAGTTAGTAAAATTTACTTTTTCCTTTCCAATTTGAATGTATTTTATTTCATTTTCTTTCCTAAGTGATCCAGCTAGTATTTCTACTTCAATGTTAAATGAGAGAAGTGACAGTAGACATCCTTGTCTTGTTCCATATCTTTGAGGGAAAGCCTTTAATATTTAAACATTGAGGATTGTTACCTGTGTTTTTTTTTTTCATATATATTCTTTAATATATTGAGGAAGTTTCACTCTATTCTTGTCTTTCAAACTGTTTTGATCAAGAAAGGATGCAGTACTGAGTCAAATGTTTTTATTTTCTGCATCAATAGAGATGATCATGTGATTTGGGGGGGACTCTTAATGTGGTATATTACATTGATTTATTTTCTTATGTTGAAACATTCTTGCATATCAGAGATAAAACCCACTTGATCAGGGTGTATAATTCATTTGATGTGTTATTGAAAATGATTAGCAAGTATTTTGTTGAATATTTTACCATCCATCTTCATTAGGGAGATTTGTCTGGAGTTTCCTTTTCTTGTGACATCTTTATATGGCTGTGGTATTAGGGTGATGTTTGCATAATAGAGTAAGTAAGGTACTGTTCTGACTACTTCTATTTTTTGGAAGAAGTTAAGCAGGACTATTATGAGTTCTTTTCAGTATGATTGGTAGAATTCACCTTGAAGCCATCTGGTCCTGGGTTTTTGGGGGGATTGGTATGTTTTCCATGACTAATTCTATCTCTTTGCTTGTGATTGGTCTGTTGAGTTCATCAATTTCTACTTTTGTCAATGTAGATTACTTATGTGTTTCTAGAAATTTGTCCATTTCATCTAAATTATCCATATTGTTGGCATAAAATTTTTCAAAATTTCCTCTTATGATGCACTTTATATCTCTAGGATCACTGGTGATATCCCCTCTTTCTGATAAAATGTACTTGCATCTTCTGTCTTTTTTCTTTGTTAGTCTGGCTAAAGGTTTGTTAATTTGGATAATCATTTCAAAGAATCAACTTTTGGTTGTTCTTTTTCTAGTTCCTTGATAGTTGATTTAGGTCTCTTATTTTAGCTCTTTCTTCTTTTTTAATATAGGCATCTATGGCTATAAATTTCAATCTCAGCATTTACTTAGCTGCATCCCATTGGTTTTCATAGGTTGTGTTCTCATTTTCATTCATTTCAAGGTAATTATTCATTTCTTTTGCAATTTCCTTCTTAACTCACTGATTGTTTAAGAATGAGTTATCTAATTTCCATATCTGTGTGCCTAATCTGCTTCTCTGCCCCTTACTGATTTCCAGTTTCATTCCATTGCAGTCAGAGAAATTAATTCATATAATTTCAATCTTTCTAAACTCATTTTGACATTTTCTGTGAGCTAGCATGTCGTGTATCCTAGAAAATGATCCACGTGCTTTCGAGAAGAAAGTGTGTCCTGTAATTGGATATAATATTCTGTGTATATCTCTTAGGTCTAGATCCTCCAATGTATTTTTCATGGTCTCTGATTCTTTATTAACTCTCTTCAATATGTTCTATATAATGTTGATAATGATGTATGAGTGTCGACCACTATAATTGTAAAGGCTTTTGTTTGTCCTCTTAGTATTTCCATTGATTGTCCCATGTATTTTGGTTAGTTGTATAAATATTTATGATTGTTCTTTCTTGTTGATACATTATCCCTTTTATTAATATTTAATGTCCTTTGTGTATTATAATAGTTTTCCATTTTAAGTATATTTTGTCTAATATTAGTATAGCCACTCCCAACCTTTTCTGGTTATTTTTTGCATGTAAAATTATTGTCCAACCTTTCACTTGTAACTTCCTTAAAAACCTGGATCTAATATGAGTTTCTGGTAGACAACATAGACATGGCCATATTTCCTTATCCATTCTTAAAAACTGTGTTTTTTAAATTGGTGAGTTAATATTTCATATTATTAAATAATATGAAACATTAATATTATTACTGTAAAGGCATAACTTGCATTAGTCATTTTTCCTTTAAGTTTATATATGTATTATTTTGTTTTATTTTCTTTATCATTTTATCCTTTTTATTGTTGCTACTAACAATTTTCATTAATACACTCTCCTCCAATGTCATCTCTTCTGGTTTTTTCTTTTATCCTGTAGCACTCGCTTTAGTATTTCTTGAAGGCCAGGTCTCTTGCTGACATACTCTCTTAAATTCTGTTTCTTTTTGAATATTTTGAACTCTCCCTCAGTTTTGAAAGCCAGCTTTGCTGGATACAGAGTTATTGGTTGTCAGGTTTTCATTTTCTTTTAGCACCTTAAACATGTCATACCATTGCTTTCTAACCTCCATGATCCACAATCATTTCAGACAGGGAATGTGACCTTGAAAACAAGAAATTATATCCATGCAACATATCTTCAGATAGGCCTCATCTGCCATCTTGTCAATGGTAAATTTCACATATATAAACCCAGGTCATACAAATAAAGACTTGGGAATGGAGTAAAGTCATGAATTCAGAATAATCACAAGGCTGAAATTAAAGGTATGATTATACATTCTCCCAGCAAAAATCTTGGAAATTTTGATTTTAGGGAAAAATTAATTTGTCCTCAAAATTATAAAATGAGAACTTATAAAAGAATAAAAAATCATGGCCATATCCTTGGTCTTTGAAATATAAGAAAGTCTTACAAAGTAATTAAATAGTTATGAAATTGTGAAGACAAAAGATAGAATCTGTTCAAGAGAATAACATACCAAGTTAATGTAACATATGAAAATTTTTATTTAGAGACTTACTGAATGATTAATCTAGAATTCATACATAGAATATCAAATTAAAGAATATTTGTGAGCAAACATTAGCAGTCTCTTCTCCTTCCATCAGCAAAGTTCTTTCACTCTGCAGGATCCACTAAAATGTAATGTCTTGGGAGAAGATTTCATTCATAGCCCCACAATGATTTAATATGTGTTATCTCATATGAAAAAGAAACCCTGTATCAGAGAATAAATTCAAGAAGTCCCCAGTGACCAGTTATCATTTAATCAGTGTAATCAAATCCACACTAGAAATAAATCATATAATTTTCATCAATGTCAGAAAGCCTTCAGAAAATGTTCTGAATTTAGTCCACATGTGAGAACTCACACAGAAGGAAAAAATACAGTTGTCAAATATGTGGGAAAACTTTCAGAAAATCTTCCAACATTAGACAACATGACAGAATTCACACTGGAGGGAATCCACACAAATGCTTGTAGTAAAGTCTTTAGACAAAGATCTTCCCTTAGACAACATTAGAAAGCTCACACTGTAGAGAAAAAATACAAATGTTATGTATGTGCAAAAGTATTTAGACAAAGTTCTTCCCTAGATAACATGAGAACACTCACATTGGAGAGAAACCATACAAATGTCATGTATGTGGTATAAACCCTCATTAAATCTTCTGTGCTTAGACAACATGAGAGCACTCACACTGGAAAGCAACCTTCTGAAGGCCATCTTTGTGGGAAAACCTTCAGTCAGAGTTCTAATCTTAGAAAATATGAAAAAATCACACTGGAGGGAAGCCATACAAATGTTATATATGTGAGAATGTCTTCAATAAATTTGTGCTTCGGCAACATGAGAATGCTCACGGGAGAAAAACCTTATGAATACAGTCTTTGTGGGAAATCCTTCAGTTAACATTTTACCCTCAGACAGCACGAGAAAATGCACACTGCAGAGAAACCTTCTGAATGCCATCTATGTGGAGAGCTTTTTGTCAGAGTTTAACAATAGAAAACATGAGAGAACTCACAAAATAAATGTAATGAATATGGAATAGGCTTCATCCATAGATTATTTTTCAAACAAATGAGAAAACCCATACAGGAGTATAATAATGTGTCAATGTTATCTATGATAAATGCCTTTATTTGTAATTTAGGCATGAATGAATTACATTTGGAAGAACACTATGTCTATATTGACATGGAGGACATTTATGATGAGCTTTGGCCTAAGTGCACAGAACATAAACAGAGGTTAGTAATAACATCTACAACAGAGAATCAGCAGGAAAATCTTTAACAAGAGCAGAAGACTCTAGGGGAACAGAAGATAATTTTTACTGAAGTAAATATTCAATGAAATAAGTATGAAATATATTTTACTTATATCTCAGTGAAATGAAAGGAGGGAAGTCTTTAGTGATTTCAAATTTCTTCATCAGCATGAATATTTTCATACTGATAAAAAGACAACCCTAAAACCAAAGTGAATAAATATTCAGCTAGTGTTCACATCAGAAATATCAGAATGAGTAAAAATCATTAACAAAGCATGCTTTCCCATGCTGTTCAGAATTTTGCCTAATTACTTTTCATTGAAAAATAATTAGGATAAAAATGTAAAATTATGAAGTGATCTGGTTATGTTGCATGCAGAATTTTGTAACAATTAGAGGGAAGAATATGAAACTTTTCTTCAAATCAATACTTGCAAAAATATGTGAAGTAAAAGCTGTTGCTGTAATTTGTATAATATGATTCAGATTATATTTTTTATACTGCAATAAATTGTAATGACAGGGATAAATCTGAAAATACCATTGAATGTTAACTAAATGATGAACTATACAAAATGATGTGATGTAACTATTATATATGCTTAATATAAATGAATATAGCAGTAATTAATGGAACATGAAAAAAATAGATAAATTAATAATGTCTGGTGCTGCAGAAATTTTTACTTTTAAATGTTGTTATTGCTATTTTATGTTAAATAGGATGTAAATTAATTTAAATATGAGAATGAGAATAATATTTTCAGACCTAGAATAGTATGGATATCTGGGAATGAAAACTTCTCAATCCTTTGTGAGGAAATGTGATATTCATTACAATTGTAATTAGTTGCTAAGTGACTTGGGGCAAAAAATGCAGAGAAATCTCAAGGGATGAGGAGGTGAAATATCACTGCAGATATGAGGTAGTTCTCATTTTCAAAATGACTTAAAATTCATAAGGTATACATACCATCATTCATTAATTCATTCAATTAGTACTAATATTTTTGATTCATTTGGCTTATTTTCCCTTGAATATTCAATTTTTGTGCAGAATAAATGGTACTAATATTTAAATTCCTCAGAGGAAAAACAGTTCAACAACGAGTAGACCCATCTTGAGAGTATACCTGCATGAGGAGGGGCTAGATTAATGGCAGAAATTGTGTAATAGGTTTTGGTTCCTCTTCAGATCATTTATTTCATATCACATATTTATTAAGGCTTTCAAATATCCTGGAACCTGAATTTTTGGAGAATAATTTGTAAAATATACAAAGTTCCCATTTCCACTGCTCTTATGTCCTAGTAGAAATGAAACAAAAATAAATAATAAAATAAAATGTGTGAGACTCAATCATCACCTAAGATTCTGGGAATATCTCTGATCAGAGTAGATACTATAGCCTTTGAAGTTGGTGGAAGGGACCAAGAGCCAAGGAATGTTGAAGCTACAGAAGCTGAAAAAAAGTAAAAGAATGAAATTTACAGGCTGAAATAGACAAGAAAATGGATTCTTCCATAAGTCTCCAGATGGAGTGCTTTCCTGTTGACTGAAACATTGATCTGAGACCGAACCAATTCAGACTTATGGCCTCTACAATTGTAACACAATAAATTCTAATTTAAAAATGAAGTGGTCCTTATAACACCTTATTTTTAATCTCATCTGTTGTGTCTTTCATCCCATAAGCTATGTGACTTTTATGCAGGCTTTCATATTGTTCTTTGTGTTTACCAAGTGTCTTTTTATTCTCCTTTATTTCTTTAACCATATTTTGATTCAACTCCTTGAATTGATTTAGGATATTTGCATGATTATCATTGATTAGTCATCTTGAATCCTGCATCTCATCAGGATTTTTGGTTTGTTCCATTAGTTGAGCCATATCTTCCTGTTTCTTATATTGACTTGTAATTTTTGCTGATGTCTAGGCATCTGAATATGTTAATGAATTTACTTTGATGTACAATTGCTCTCTCTTGCCTAGTGGTTTTGTTTCACAGCTCTTTTTGATTTTTGATTCAACTGATTCTAAGTATTGAAACTTGCCCAGCTATGTTATCAAAATAGATCCAAAGACTCACAACTGCTGTGCAGATCTTGCCCTGGGAATTTGTACAAGAGACACCTAAAAGCACTGTTTTTCCTTGCAATTTCCTGGCCAGCTGGCAGATGATGCTCATCAGCAAATATTTCCAAGGTGGTGACTCACCTAGCTGTGGGTTATGAAGCACTCTCCTGACCTGAAGATTCCCAAGGCAGGCCCCTTGGACAGCTTTTTCCTCTTCCTGTGTTTGTGTGTGTGTTTGTGTGTGTGTGTGTGTGTGTGAGATAGGCCCTGCTTAGCTATTCAGATGTCATCTTCCTAGAAGTCCCTCTTTCTTCTTTTATTAATATAAGCATTAAGGGCTATAAATTTCAGAATTGTCTTCACTCTATCCCATAAGTTTTGGTAAGTTGTGTTCTTGTTTTTACTCATCTTGAGATATTTACTGATTTCTCTTGCAATTCTATCTTTGACTTACTTATTATTTGAGGGGATTTTAATCTCTATTTCTTTAAATTTTCCCATTTTCTATTATTAATTTCAAGCTTCATTTCATTATGATCAGAAAATTGCTTTGTAGAGCTTCATTATTTTTGAATTTATTAAGATCTAACTTAAGACCCTATATATGGCCTATCCTGGAGAAAGATACCTGAATACTTGAGAAGATATTTTTAACAGTTTCAAGGTATGTCTCATTAAAATGTATAAATGTTGTCTTGACTTTTTAGATAGCTACAGAGATTTGTTGCCTCCATTGCTTTTGTTCTCCATGGCATACAAGAATAAAGAGAGGATCCTAGGATTCACTCAGCATAATTAGGATGCTCCAAACCCTTCAAGAACTATGCCTGGCTGGTCAGGTACTCAGTGGACACAGAAATTGAGATGGAGATTCCCCTCCACTAGGGAGTCTTCAATGTTCAGCTTGCTGTGATGAAAGTGCTAATCATGCAACTCTTCAGGGACCTAGTGAGCCTTTCAGAATTGGGAATAAGAATGTGTGACAGGGTGACACAGAGGCCATCAATCAAAAGTGGGCATGCATAAAGGGCCTCCAGTCCTCATGTCTGCTCACAAGTACCTGTGCAGTTTTTAAACAGATAGGAGGGGATGTGTGAAAATCCTTGTACGTTCACCCATGCCTTCACTGATTACTTAGTGCAGAACTAGTCAGAAAGTGTGCTATCAGAATGGAATTCTTTTAAAAAATCACTGACTCTTTTGTAGAAGCCAGGTTTAATGGCCACACTGTCCAATACCCTTAGGTAGAGACCTCAGACCTGCAGATGTTGGATCCCTAGGTGACTTCAGTCCAGTTCTTTCCCTGCAAGTGGTACAACAATCAATTCCCAGGCCCCTGTTTTTTGCCATGAGCCAATATATCCCCTTCCCATCAGGAATTACGTTTAGCTGAGATCCTGGTGCACCTCCTGGCAAAGCCTGAAGAAGGGGAAGACCTTTAACCCTCCAGGTACAGGTGGAACCCCAGGCCAGCACATGACTGCCTTGGCCATCTGGAATTTCTTGTTTGGTCAAGTAGCCTCAGGTATAAAATGAGAATTCCATCAAAGACCAAGTTAGGTGAACTCTTCCCATAAACGTTGGTCTCTGCTGAGTGACTCTCACTGCACTCTAGCCAATGGTAACACAAAGATGCAATAATATATGAATCCTCTACATAATGGCATTCACTAGTATTTTGCTAAGGAAGAGAGAAAAATTCTAAATGCTATGCAATAGCAACTTCATTTAATCAAATGAGTTTGTGGATATATCAAATAATTATAACAATTGATCACTCACAAAAGGAAATAATCAATTAAAGAAGAAGAATGAAAATATATACAAACACTCACCAAATCAGGGGAAACACAACATCTTGTGTCTCATGAGGCTGGGAAGTCCCTTTCAACAGTTGCCCAGGGTCCCAATTGGAAAAATGGTGCCAGGCAAAGTGTTCTCTCCTGGGTGAGAATTCAACTGGCAGTTTGTGGGCTATCCTCTTTTAAGGGGTTCTGATCCTCAGAAATCTAATGAGTCTTTCAACTTGTGAGAAATGACCTCATTGAAAGAAACCAAATCCACCCAGCAGAGGGGTAGAAAGCCCTCGTCAGGAGAGACACAGTGTCTTGAGGGCTCTTTTGTTCTATTCTGTTTATGGTACACTAAACTGGAAAATGGTTTCAATACACATCAGCTTTAAATTGATGTTAACTTTAGAATGGATACAAACAGGATGAGCAATTATCACATCTGGTTACTTGCTCCTTCTAAACATTTGTTTTTAGTTACTAGGTGGTGGGGTTGCCTGTATAGCAGCATTACAACATTCCAAAGGACAAAGGACAAGTTTATCATTCACAATACCAGGCTGACACAGCATAGACTATTGATTAGAAAGCTTAGGCATTCACAATTCTTAACAATTTTCTTATAGTACATCCACTAGACTATTAAATCTTTCCACTCACTTTCTCTGTTCTCAAGAACCTCCCGGTCATGTGGATGAAACTTGTTACACATCAGTGCATTCTTCCAGGCCCTGGACTAGCCTTGGTGCTTGGCACTTGTTTTTGAAGGAAAAGCACAGTCATACCTGTGCTTCATTTAACAAAACACATCCCAGGACATCTGTGACATGTTAAAAAGAGCCTGTGATTTTTGATCCAGGGTTTGTGTTCAACCTGTTGGCTGTCCTGCAAAGGCTAAACTGGCAGAGCTGAGCTCAGCTGGGTGTCTGAGTGACACTTGGAGCCATCATAAAAAAGGGGAATAACTAAGAAGTACCCACAGCTGGCAACTCAGAATTGCTTCACATTTGATCTGGCTCTCACCTTTATAGGTGTACTCAAGGTATGATGATCTAAACACTTAACAAGATTGGCTAAATTGTCATATATTCTCTCAGGATACATTGGGATAATCATGACTAAATCTGTAAAGTGATCATCCAAGACAGTGGACTTCAGAATCACACAGCTTCAGATGCCACCTTGGCCAGTTTTGAACTTTTATAATTTTCCCTACCTTAGTGCTAATGCGATTCCATAGTTTCACCTGGAAAACTACAAGTCCCTAATTGGTAGTCAAAAGAAACCTCAGCATGAGAAGTAGAAATTATTTAATCTTTGTCTAAATTTTGGGAAAAGAAGCAACTGTGCTAGGCCAGGAAAGGGTCATTGGACATATAATAAAGACACCCACATTTTAAAGGTTGTTGCAATATCTTCTGAAAGTAACTTCAATCGTAAGTCACAAGAAAGCTGATGGGGTATCTCAGCTCTTTTTCCAGTTTAATGATCCTGAAATGTATGTCTATTCTGTGAGAGGATGACTTACATGTTTATTTCAATAAGTCAGATAAGGTTCTTTGACCCGTCATGCTTCTTGCACATAAAATATACTAGTGACTCTGGAAGATTTCTTATTTCAATGACTACTGAGATAGACTGCTTTTCCTTAAATTGATGCAGGAAACGAAAGAAAAAAAGCACACACACACAGAACTGCCAGGGTATAATAAAAATGGGAATTTAATGAAATATTTAGTTCTAATGTTTGTTATTAAAAACAAATACATATTTCCCCTTGCCAATTGATAAAGTTTTCTTTTTGCCTTTTATACAGAAATTCAATCGCCCCTACCCTCAAATTCTCCATGCCACTAAATTCTGGCACTTGCCTCTCCAAGCTAAGGAATCAATGATATATGCTACTTGCAGGAGTTTGAGGGGTCCTGTAATACACCTGTCACCCACCCCTGTATCCCTGTTCTAGCTACTCCAAGGACATTAACATGGAATCCCAAACCTTCCTTACATATGGTAAAATAAGTTTTCCCATGGCCACAAGTTCAGTGAGGTGGGAGTCAGAGCACTTCTTCATAGAAGAGAGGAAAATAACAAACACGAAAATCACAGAACACCCAGAAATCCTTAGCCCAAAGCCAGGTGAGAACTTTCCAAGATTTGTAAGTCTGTTGCTCAACATACCATGGTTTATCCCTAAATGTTCACAATAACCTTATGAAGTTTACCTGTAGAATGTGGGCTCCTGGTTACCAAGGTCCCATGTTATCTTGTGCTATATCTCCAAGGAAATGATGTCACTTCATAGGTTCCCTTTACCTGTACCCTTTCTTTGGATAAAACATGTCCTAAGTCTCCTTCGGCTGATGAATCTTCATCCTCCTTTCCCATGTCATCTACTTCAGTCTGTAATTACATAAGTACAATCTATCCCACAGTCTCACAGGAAGGCCTGGGAAATTTAGGACCCTACAGTTGAGAAAGAAGTGGGTTAATACCTACCTCTATTTTTACCTTTTCTGTGAGCCTGGTCAAGTCATTGTGCCTCTTGGGTTTTGCCAGTCTCCCCAACTGAACCATGCATACATTCTAACCCCGTCTTTCATGGACTTTATCAGGTGTATATTAAAAAAAACTATAAAACTCCAGAGCTGGTGTCACCTGTACATAAAGAATGAACTTAAAATGGAAGGATTACCACAAGAAAGGAAGATAACAAGTGGTATCTTCCAAGGGGACCCATCTTGGAATACATATCCTTGTGTAATTCCCTCCTCTTGGATGTAACCTGGATTTAGCCACTCAGTTCTAATCAATATGATATGGCCAATGCAACCAAATGTCACTCCCAATATTTACTAAAATTTTCACTTTGCTCATTAACTGTTTTCCTGATATATGTGAGTTCTTTCTCTGTATTTTCCTTCATCTCCTTGACCATTTTTAAAAAGACTTCATTTGATTTGCCCAGGTTCTTGCCTTTTTCATTGGTGTTTTCCTGGATTTTTATCCTCTTCCTTTTGATGGGTCATGATTTCCTGCATCTCTGATTGTCTTTTACTCTTTTTTGTGCACTCTATATTTTATTATTTGAAAAGATGATTTAGAAGCTTTTATAATTTGTGAATATGTGCTTAAATCTAAATACTGATGAATCAACATAAGCTTGATTGGGAGGGAAATCCCCAAATAAATTGTTACAATGGCCTTTTGCTTGAAATACCAACAGCGTTTTGTCCTGAAACCTTGACAGCATCTATACAGACTCTATAAGCTTGTTCAGGGTGGAAAACCTTATGCCTTCCTACTTTTGCAGAAGAAAATGAGAACTGCTCTCCCCATCAATATGAGATGACTGCACATGGTGAGGAAAGTGTCCATATGCCCTAGAAGGGGAACACTGCTTCTGATGTAGATGCATCCACTTATCCCATCCTGCAGCCATTTCACATGCAGATTATTTACCTGCAGAGACATGGCAACACTTGGTTACTGTAGTGGATTGGTATTCCATTGGCAGTTTCTGAGCTTGGATGGAAGGTGGTCAAGGCTATTTAATAAAGATTCTCAGAAGAGGATCTAGCTGTGCTCTAAGTTTCTTGTGCACCAGGAGCCAGATTGACCACTGGAAATGAAATCTCTTGCCTTTGTCCCAAAATATACTGCTGAACTTTAATCATTATATAAAAACAGATATTAAAACTAGAATCTCCTATTAAATTAGAGGTGGTGAGAGAGCCTCAGACTTCTCTCAAATCTTTTTCTACTACCCTATCACTTGGCTGTAAGTTTAGAACTGCAGGATATTGAAGAACCTCAACAGTCCTTAACTTCTAATCCAGAAAACAACTGGAAACTCTTTGAGAATCATAGACAATAAGGTAGACATTTTTCTTTTTATCTTCCTTGGGGTTGGCCAAGTTAAAGAACAGTAAAATGTGCTGATATATTACATTTCATAGGTCCAATGCAAGTCTGGAGATATAAAGCTAAAGGACTTTATGGAAGAATGTTTTCTCCCTTCAAACTCTAAGTATGGGTCCACCAGACTTCTACAAGACTACTCTGCAATATATGACTGTGGCAGTTTTATGAATCTTAAAAGGAGAAATACTATGTTTGTAAACTAATCTATTCCTCTGGATGTGATTATATTAAATTCATTTGAGTTCTGTTTGATTAGATTAGCTGTTAAGACTGCTTTTGGACCTTTTTTATATGACTATGTCAGTTAAGGTATGCCTCAATTTGAGTCCTCAAACACTTCCTGAATAAGTTATAAATGGACACTCACAAAGACATGCAGAGAGAGCTGTGTCATTTTTCATCCTGCCAAGTGACAGAAAGAAGGATCAAACACCTGAGGCCCCAGGGAAAGATGAACCATTCACCTGACAGATTACATCTGACACTGTGAAGAGAGCAGAACATCTGAGACTGATATAGAAGGCCCAGAAAGAAAAAAGTCCTACACCAGGAGAAAGAGAAATACAGATCACTTAAGTATGAAATCTCAAAAGACTGGATCTACAGAGGTCAAGAAGATGAGGAAGCCCAGAGGGAATAGCAACCAGGCAGAGATCACCCATCAACTTGCTTGAACACATGGCACTTGACTTTGGTGAGAAAGCACCTCTTATGTTGCCTTGAGTTAGACTTTCCATAGCCTTGGTATTGTAAGCTTTTATCCTAAATATATACCCTTTATAAAACCACCAGATTTCTGATACTTTGCATATGCACCCCTTTGGCAGACTAATACAATGGTGGTTTTTATCATTAGTGTTGCTGTTACAAACTACCACAAAGTTGGAGTTGTAAAACAATAAGCCAGCTCTAAGTTGTTTTAAAAATTGGGCTAAAAGTGATAGCAGCACAGATATTAGTCTGTAATCTTGTTTTTGTTCCTTCACTTTCCTCGCAGGAGCCTCTGAATCAGATTCCATTATCCTCTTCCTTATGTATGTGATTAAGGGGCAAAGATAGTTTAAGACACATACTGGCCAAAAATAATGATGGCCAGTGACAAGGAGAAACAAAACTCAGGCAGTCCAGCTTCAAAGCAACTTGATGACAACTTTTTTTTCACCCAAAAAGCAGTGATATTTCTGTGAGGAATACAAGGATCTATGTGATCAGATGACTACCCCCTATTTTTCTGGAGATAAACATCACTCTAAATTTGAAAAAATAAATATATTACATGAAGTAGTATGGGATTTTTTCTTTTGGAGGAATGAAAAGATTCTAAAATTGACTGAGGTGATAACAGCATTAAACTGTGATGAATATGAGAGCCACTGAGTGTACACTTTGAATGGATTCTACAGAGCATGGGTCTGTATAACACAATGAATCCTGTGTTGGAAGATGAGCTATGGTTAACACAACAAATATGAGAACATTCTCTCATGAACTAAAACAAGTATATAATACTAACACAGGGTGTTATTAACTGGGTGGGTTGTTGGAACAATAAGCCAAATGTAAGGTATTGGCTATAGTTAGTAGTAATGTTTTGATGATGTGCTTTCATATTTTGTAACAATTGTTTCGTACTTTGCAAATAGGTGGTAGTGGGATAATGTATGGGAGCCATGTTTAATGATATGTTTGCTTGTTTTGGTAGTTCACAACTTATATTATACACTTATGTTTATTGATGCTCATTTATAAATGATGAAATTCAATATTAAAAAACTTTTAAAATGTTACTTGGTATCAAAATAATGCTCAAAAGCAGAAAATACCCATTGCATTTGGGGACTAAATAGGACAAAGGGAAGAAACATTTATCACACTAATGGATAATATGTAAAAAGAGGTTTGTTGAGGGTTGTTTACTCTAACCATGGAAATCCCCAGAGATTGCACAGGGCAGGGCTTCTGAGGTGTGTGTTCTAAAGTAGTAGTTGGGGCCCAGAAACTCCCTGTGCCTAATCAGCCCAATAAGGCCTCCACAAAGGCAGCTGATCTTTGTACCCTGATATGGGGACACTGAGTTTCAGGCTTTCTCTGCTTCTAGCTGGTGGTATGATCCTGAATGTTTCACCCTCTCTGATTGCAACAAATTCACTGATAAAGTATGGACATCTGACTGGACAAGGGGAAGAGGAAGTGGGATGCAAGAGGGGAGGATTCTGGGCCTGTGGAGACTCTAGAGTGAGTCACACAGAGTGGTCATGTAAGTGGACCAAAAGGGCATTATTGGTAATGCCAGTCTACTCATTTCTGATTTATTTATGTATATGAATATACTCCATTTTCTTTGTTAATCTATTTAAGGGTTTATCAATTTTGTTGACTTCTCAAAGAACCAAATTTTAGTTCTGTTTAGTTTCTCTGTTGTTTTATTTAAACTCCATTTCATTTATTTCTATTATAATCTTTATTATTTCTTTCATTCTGTTTACTTTTTGACTGGTATGCTGTTCTTTTACTTGTTCTTGCATATGTGCAGTTAGGTCTGTGATTTTAGCTCTTTCTTCTTTTTTAATATAAGCATCGAGGGCTATAAATTTCCCTCTAGGCTCGCCTTTGCTTTATCCCCTAAGTTTTGTTATGTTTTGTTTTAATTTTAATTTGTTTTGAAGTATTGACTGATTTCTCTTGCAATTTTTTCTTTGACTCACTGATTAATAAGTGTTTTGCTTAATCTGCATATATTTGTGAAAATTCTCTTTTTCCACCAATTATTAAATTCCAAGTTTATTCCATTATGATGAGAGAAAGGGTTTGGTATAATTTGAATCTTCTTAAATTTACTGCAATCTTATCTATCTCCGAGCATGTGGTCTATCCTGGAGAAAGATCCAGGAGCACTTGAGAAGAACTTATATACTGCTGTTTGGGGATGTAATGCTCTATAAACATCTATGATATCTAGTTCATTTCTCATATCATTCAAGCTTTCAGTTTTCTTATTTATGCTCTGTCCAGGTTGCTCTCTACTTCTGAGAGTGGACTTTTGAACTCTCCAGCTATTATTGTAGAGTCTTCTATTTCTCCTGTAAGTTTTGCTAGTGTGTACCTCATGTATTTTGGGGCACCTGTTTAGGTGCATATATATTTATTACTGTTATTTCCTCTTGGGGAATTGTCCCTTTTATTAATATAAAGTAATCTTCTTCATCTCATAGTAGTTTTGCGTTTAAAATTTATTTTATCCTATACTAGTACCACTACACCCTCTTTTTTTAACTGCTATTTGAATGGAATATCTTTTTCCAACATGTCACTTTCAACTTGATTGTGTCCTTTCATCTAAGGTGCATCTCTTGTAGACAACAAATAGATGGCTTTTTAAAAATAATCCATTCTATCAGTCTATGTTTTTTAATTGGGGAGTTCAATCCATTAACATTCAATGTTACTACTATAAATGCATTATTTATTTCATGCATTTTTCCCTTGACTTTTTGTTGTCATATCTTAATATTGTCTGTATTTTTAAACCTTTCAGTTTCTCTTACTTATGGTATTCATTTCTACACTCTTCTTCAGGGCTTTTACCCTTGTCTTTTCCTTTCAGGCTCTATCAAACCCCTTAAAACCTCTTGTAGATCTGGTCTCTTGGTAATATACCCTCTCTGTTTTTATTTGTCTATAAAGATGTTAAACTTGTCTTAATTTCTGAAGCATAGTTTTGCCACATAAAGATTTCTTGTTTGGCAGTTTTCACTTTCAGTGCCTTAAATATATCATACCACTGCCTTTTTGTAGCCATGGTATCTGATAAGAGATCATATCTTAACCTTGTTGTGCTTCCCTTGTAAGGATACTGTTTTGGTTTGTATTTGTGTGTATGTGCTCTCAAAATCCTCTATCTTTTGCCTTTGACTCTCTGAATAGTAGATATCTCAGAGTGGGTCTATTTGGATTTATTATTTTTGGGGTACACCGTCCTTCTTGGACATTGAAATCCATGTCTGCCGTAAGGGTTAGAAAATTTTCAATTTTTTCTCATATATTCTTCCTATCCCTTTTCCTTTCTTTTCTAGATCTGGGAAATTTATAACATATTTTTTTGCATTTTGTGTTATTCAACCCTGAGACCATGTTCAACTTTTTTGCATTCTTTTCTGTCTTTTATCCTATCTTTTCAAGTTCAAATGTTCTGTCTTCAAATTTACTTACTTATTCTTCTAACATATCAAATACACTATCATGCCTCTAATATATTTTTACTCTTCTCCATTGTGTCTTTCATTGCCATATGCTTTGTTACTTTTCTGCAATCTTTCAAATTGTTCTTTATGCTCTCACATTGTCATCTTAATATACTTTATCTCTTTAGTCATATTTTCCTTCATCTACTTAAATTAAGTAGGTTTGTGTGAACACCATTTATTAGTTGTCTTAAATCCTGTATCTCATATGTATTCTTGGTTTGTTCCTTTGGCTGGGCAATATCTTCCTAGGTTTTGTATAGGTTATCTTTTGTTGATACCTGGCATCTGATGTTGTTCACTTGGCTCTGTTGGTCAATTTTTCCCTATTGCCTACTGGTTGTATTTCACAGCTCTTCTTTGATATTCATTTTTCTAAAACTTTAATACTATTCTGTTTGGGTAATCAAAACAGGGGCCAGTAGCCACTAGTGGGGCCCAGCCATGCTTACCAAGCCTGTATTCTTCACTTTCCCAGCTAGCCAGCAGATGGTGCTCTTTGGCAAAACCTGCCAAGTAAAGGAAACCTTCAATTTCCACCAGCTCTTCTGAACAACAAATTACAGTAGCTACACTCACTGAAGAGAAACCACAGTCAGCCCTCTGGCACACCTTCCCTCTTCCTGTTTGTCTTGGGAAAGAGGTAGGTGAATGGAAGTTCCAGCCAAGGGGATAAAAACTCATGGTTTTCCCTTTGGACTCTCCATCTCTTTGTCTTCAGTCCCTCCCAGGTGATACATGCAGCACTTTCCTGGTCTTCAGGTCTCCAAATGGCTGTCACAAAACACTTTTATACCTCCTCCCCTATTTTACAAAAGAGCCATGCCTTACCTGAGCTACTCTGTCATCATCTTGGATTGTACAATTGACAATAAAATATTTTTAATTAACATGTATATTGACTTTTAAGATATTATGCTATGATGTACTTAATGCAGTAGAATGTAAACATAACCTTTATATGATTAGGAAACAAAAAAAAAATATGTGACTCAATTTATTGTGGCATTCACTGTAATATCTCAGAAATATGCCTGTACATGGCAAGTTTATTCTCTATTTTTGCTTATTTTACTATCTCTTTTCTTTGATATATGACAGTGTTATTTCAACATGTGTATCAGTTTGGTATTGTTTAAGAAGTCCAAAAATAGATATTGGATTGTGTTTGTATACTGGTCTGTTCCTTTGGGTGTATTAGATTGTATTAGATTCACAGGTTTCACTTTTAATTTATTAAATCACGATTAGGGTTTTTATATGATCATGTCATAAAGGCAACTCAGTTTGAGTCCCTGCCCCCCTGCCTTTGTGGTCTATATAAATGGATGTTCAAAGAAAGGGAAGCAAATACAAGGAGAAGACAAACACAAAGGAAGAGAGACAGATCATTATACATGGCAGAGGATGAAGGAATAGAGATAAGACTGATTGTCTACAGCTGCCCTTGTGAAGAGACCAGAGCATTTGAGCCCAGAAAGAAATGAGCCCTGGGGAGAAAGATGAGTCTTCTGCCAGCCTACAGCTGAGATCAGAAGAAGCTGGGACTACAGAGACTTAAGAGGAAGAAGGAAGTCTGAACCCTTAGAGATAACACCTGCCATCTTTCATCAACAGGTGGCAAAGGTGTTTGGTGAGAAAGTACCTCTTATGGTTCCTTGAGTTGGACTCTTTAGGGCCATGTGATTGTAAGCTTCTACCCCAAATAAATATCCTTTATAAAAGCCAACAGATTTCTGGTACTTTGCATAAGTGCCCCTTCACCTGACTCACACAAGGTATATTAGTGTTGATGTCTTTACTTATGCATATACTCATTTTTTAATTTTTTTTCAAATTTGGGAAAGTTTCAGCCATTATTTCTTCAAATATTCTTTTGACATCTTGCTCTCTCTCTTCTTCTGGGATTCCATTAATGCATAACTTAGTAAACTTGAAGGACTTCCACATGTCCCTTAGATTCTGTTTACTTTTTCTTCATTTTTGTTTTCTTTTCATCTTTCAGACTGGATAATTTCAATTATTCTCTCTTCAAATTTATTGCTTCTTCATTCTGGCAGCCCAAACATGCCTTTAGGCCAGGTTCAAGTAGAATTTAGATCATGCCTCAGCTTAGGTTCAAATCAGCTCATGTCTCTTGTTCCCCTGGGGCTAATGGGTGTCTTGAGACATAGTCTTCAAAAGTCCATACTCAGATGCTCAAGAGATTAAAAAAAAAAGAAAACTAAGCATCTTTGCATTATGGTCACTAACATACTACTGCATCCACCAAGATAAACTGAACTCCACAAATACAGAAGTGATAAGTAAATCCTCATTATTATGTGTAAGAATTTGTTATTGTTATGTAGAAAAAGCTGATTGACAGAGAGACATTATTTCAGTCATAATGTAACTCAGTCCACTTGTCTGAAGAAAATATAAGGGATTTGCCAGTGGCTATGCGTCTATAATTCAACTATCTGGTTCATAACTGAAAAAAAATCCATAAGGTTGCCTGGTGGGGGACTTCAAACCTCTTCAAAAAATATTCCACATAAAGCTCGATTCACAAACAGATCATGGGATTCAAAACAAAAGAAAACAAAATAATTTTTAAAACTGATTTCACTAAATAAGAATCCATAAAGAAGATTAAAACATATTGGAGATGAAGGGAAAAAAAAACAAAAGGTACTAAAACAAATGGGATGAAACAAACAAAAGAAGTGCTCAGAGTTTAATTTCAAATAAATATCTGAACTTCACATTCTTTAGAACTGGCAAAAGGAGAGAAAACTCATTTCAAACTAGCAGAAGAGAGGAAATGATAAAAATTGGAGTGGATATAAAGAAAAGAGAGATAGGTAAAACAATAGAGAGAATCAACAAATTTAAACACTCATTCTTTGGATATATAAAAAAATAATGATGATTTTTTCCGTTAGAATGACCATGAAAATAATGTAGGAGATTCTAATTTCTAAAGTCAGAAATGAATGGGAGATTACTGATCTCACAGAAATAATGAGGATTATTAAAAAAGACAAGAAATAATGGTATACTAATAAAATACAAAACCTGTATGAAATAGACAAATTCCTAGTAACATACAAGCTTCCAAAACTGATTCAAAAAGAAATAGAAAAGATTTAACTATAGTCCGTGTTGGATAACAATGCTTCAATATATGTTCATCAATTGTAACAAATGTACCACAATAAAGAAAAATTTTAAAGTTGGAGACTGTGGGAGGGGGAGGGGATGTTTTTGATGTAGCATTTTTGTAATCTAAAGCTTTAAAAATAAAAAATAAAATAAGAAACAAAAAAAAATAGAAAAGATGACTAAAACTACAGCAAGAAAAGGGATTGAATCATAAGCCAAAAGCCTGATTGAAGAGTAGGTTAAGGAGACATCAGTAAAAAAAAAAAAAAGGCAGATTAGGATCCTCCAAAAGCCTAATCCCCCACAGAAACACTGGAAGTATGAGCAAAACCTGTCAGAATCAACTTTAATAGAAATCAAGAAAACAGTCAAAGATTTAAATCAACCAAGCAAATATATACATTTTTAAAAGGTCACTTATACTTGCCCAGAGAGGCTGAGGGTGCACTATCTCTCCTCCTGCCCTGTCAGGGTGGGGATGGAATCAGAGATGTGTCCAACAGTCTAGTCCATGCAGGCTGAAAGCTGCTGCAGTTGCCTGAAGAGACTGAGGGCCACTGTGCCTTCTGCCTTGTCAGGACCAAGGATGAAATCAGAGGAGTGGCCATCAATATAGTGTGTGTGGGCTGAAAGCACTTGCAGTTGCCCAGTGAGGTTGAGGAAACACTGCCCACCTCCTATACTGCTGGGGGCAGAGAAGTATCCACAGGTTTGCCCACCAAACTACTCTGTGCAGGCCAAAAGTAACTGCAGTTGCCCAGAGAGGCTGAGGGCACATTCTTTCTCCTCCTGCTCTGCCAAGGTGAAAATGGAGCCAGAGATGTGTCCAACAATCTGGTCTATGTGAGTTGAAAGCACCTACAGTTGTCCAGAGAACACCCCACTCTTGTCCTATTGGGGGTGGGGATGGAGCCACAAATATACAATACTAATACATAGTGTTAATAATAGGTGGTTCATGGAAAAATACACCAAGTGTATGCTATTGGCCATAATTAGTGGTAAGAGTCTGATCATGTTCTTTCATAAACTGTAACAAATATTCCACAAAATAAGGTGTTAGTGGAGCCGTGATGTTTGGGAATTCTGCACATAATGCATGATTGTTTTGTAGGCTCACAACTTCATATATGTATGTATGTGTATGTATCACTTAAATATTGTGAAAGCATTGTGGCTTTTAAGTTAGCCTGACACAATCAATCTCCCCAGTGTGGCAGTGGTTATGAAGACGACATCCCAAATTTTCACTGACTTAACCTCTTTTGAGGGAACAAAATGGGCTGTGCTATCAAAGATTTGTGCTTGTCTGTTTTTGGCTTTCTGGGGTTTCCTCATAGGTCACAGGCAAGATGCTTGCCTTTGTTTTGTCTAACTCATTTTATAGCATGCAAAAGTGGCTGAGCAGAGGTCATTCCTCAGAAACAGTAATAGACAAGTGAACAAGCCACTGCTGAATGGGACAAACTATTGCAGTTAGGGGGAAATGATAAATAATCATAAAGCCTGGAGAGAAAAGCTGAGGGGTTACTTTGGGTAATAAGGAGTTTTGGAAACTTCCTTTTATTACAGGAAATGAAGAAAGAAACACAAATGCCAAGAGCTAGATGCATGCTCAAAAAATATGTAAGAAAAGCAAATCCTTTCTCTTCTGATAGATCTTTAGTTTTAGCTATTATTTATATCTTTGATTCATTTGAGGTAAATGAGTTAGAATAATTGAACCAGCAAAGTCTTTGAGTTTATGATCCTTGCAATAGATTGGTTTTATATAGAAACAAGGGAAGGTCACTTATTTTAACAGCATTTCAGGAAGGAAGACAGAGGCTGTGGGTAGAGATATATTTGTTTTGTATATCTGATAGTGTGAAATTGCTAACCTTATCTTATGTAGGCTCTTACTTTGAAATTAAAATAGCATTAGTATTTATAAACCAAGTGAAATGGAAAGGCTGCTGGAATTTGAGGGGAAAGAGAAACTAGTTTAATAGACCAAGGGACATTATTGATGACTCACTTGCACCCTTAGATCATAAATTTAAGTTCAACTGGTCAGCAAGATCATGCCTTATTCTGAAACCATGTTCAGCACTGAGGATGGGACCAGAATAGGCAGACCTTTGGGTGGTGCCTTGTGAGTAAAGCAGACAGAAAGAGCAAATGTAATTAATTCAGTGTGAAATTGATTGATTATATTGAACAATGGTGAGATGAAGATGAAAGAGAAATACTTAATCTGTCAATGACCTTGAAATAATTGTAAGAAAAAAGCATGAACACATTAAAGGAGTCAAGACATTTGAAATTGAAAATTGATGATGAAGAAAATACAGACATGAACATTGAAGTTAGATTTGAGAAGAAATAAGGATTATTAAAGTCATGTTTTTATACACATTATTCACCTTACGTGTTTGATGGCTGAATAGACTCACCATACTCAAGCAGTTTAAACTTAGGGAAGAGCTTTGCAACAGGCAAAGGCGATAATATGAATTACAAGGAGCCAACAACATCAGGCATGGACATTTTTGTCCTTCCACCACAAAGGACACACACTCAGTCCAGTCTTCAGCTACCAACAACATGTTCAAATTGGGAGGTACCTATAAGCCCCAAATCTGCTGGGGTGTTGGCAAACCTTATAGTGAGCTGGTCATGTATGCACATTCAATCTCTGTAGCCAGGCTGCACCATCAGAGCCCTCTCCCCACTACAGGTTCTACCATATTAAGTGCAAGTCAAAAGTCCTTTTGTAACTACAAAACTAAGCAGATGGAATTAAACATCTGAAACAACTCTGGACCTATGGTGACTGACAACAATTTAGGTTTAGTTAACAGATTCCACAGCTTTGGCCAAAGGTCAGTAGATCCACAGATAAGATGGTAGTCAGTGCATACTTGCCATGCAGGTAATAAGAGAGAAATTAACAGGAATGGAAGACAGACAATGGTAGCCATTGTAAAACTTTTTTTTTTGAAAAGAGAGCAGAACTAATAGAAAACAAAAGACAAGTTCACAGCAATAATAGAAAAACACTTCTCTTAATATCAAAACCTGAATCTGCAAGTATAAAATGTTCCTTTAAACATGTGATAAAGATGATTGAAACAAGAGAGAGATTTTGGTGAACAAATCTATATTTATAAAATGAAGAAATAATTCTAAGGACACAAAAGCAGAACAAAAGTCCAGGAAAGTTGGTAAATTACCTACAGCACCACTCAATTTTAAAAAACACTGGGGTAAATAAGAATTGCGCATTATTTTTCAATGAAATATCTCAAGTATTTAAGAAAATGTATTAAATATCGTAATCACTACTAGAATAATTAGAGAAAAAGTAACATGAATTTAGAAACAACTAAATCAGGAAAACTGATGATAAAGAGATAAGATGAATGGATGTTTAGGTGTGCTAGTGTTTTCTATTTTTATAATGACTGATATTCATTAGCAGTTATTAATCAAGAACAAAAGATTTATATAAAGAAAGCTAAAATTTACCTAACAGGTAAATTAAAATATGAGAAAAATTATTCCAAACTATCAACTTGGAAACACACAAGATAAAATAAAATAAAAACTATGGAGTATATGAGAAAATTGATATAGAATAAGAAAACACAGTTTATTACATATCTTTTTGTCATATTGATAAATGTAAATGGAAAGCATATTTAGATGAGGCAAGGTTTCAATATACATCAAATTATTCATGTTTTTTAACCTTCCCACCATTGTATCCTATAATTCAACTCACATTGTGTACTACATTA